>JAMAMT010000020.1:0-153241 GCA_023630325.1 Syncephalastrum sp. PYS2702 | reverse complement strand
AGAAGAAGAGGAAGAAGAAGAGGAAGAAGAAGAGGAAGAAGAAGAGGAAGAAGAAGAGGAAGAAGAAGAGGAAGAAGAAGAGGAAGAAGCTGCCGTGGGACACGTCAAAATCATCCGCGACACATCACGAGATACAATCATGCCGCAGCTGCCTGCGCCTCTCGACAAGGCGCCGCCGATACCCCAGCGTTCGTCGTCCAGGGTGATCGCCACCGCACTTTTAAAAGAACAACAGCGCCAGCAACGTGCCGAGGCGCCGCCTCTTCCCGAAGAGCTCTTCTCCTCCTTTGACATTTCCTTATCTGAAGACAGTTCGGAAACCTCGTCGTCCGTCTTTGACTCATCGCGCGAAGGCTCTTTTGAGAAGAGCAGCAGCATCGACGCCAGTCCACCTAGTATAGGCAAGAACGACGATATCAAACGGTATGGCAGCGTGTCTGTCAAGTCGACATCGAGCTACGTGCGGCGGCTACCGGCCAGTCCCACCTCGGAACTCTTGCCGCCCATCAAGACCTCGTCCTCGTTCCGGATCAAGCGAGTCCCCGTCCCGGCCCCGATCGCGCCTTCCTCGCGCTCCATGTCGCACCCCACCCTCCTCGAGAAGAAACCACAGCCGACACTGCCCAAGCGGTCTCCGCAGGAGCGTGCTTCGCGGTTTGGTAAGCTTTATTTCCGCGTGCATGGCGTCCAAAACGTCTTGCTGCCCCTGCCCAGTGAAACGACTCAGGTCCGTTGTGTCGTGAGCGACACCCGCTACGAGTACCTCTCACGGTACGAACGGCTCGGCCAGCACATTGTGTTCGACTACGAGTGCATTCTCGACGTCACGGACCCGAACGTCATCATCACGGTCTCGCTCCACGTCCGGCCCGACCAGCATGTCCGTCCCACCACGATCAGCCGCATTTTCACCTCCTCCAAGCAGCGCAAGGGCTCCTTTTCAAACTATATCTCACAGGAAGACGGCGCGATCGGCCGCGCCCGGTTCGCTCTATCCCACATGCTCGAAAGCTGCCACGAAAAATCGTATCAGGCCACGTTCGACTGCTTCAATGCTTGGTCGACGCGGAAAGAGATGCTCAAGGTGGTCGGAAGCCTTGGTGTCGAGATGCTCTTTTTGCCCTTGGCGGATCTGAGAGCGGTAAGTGGCAAGAAAAAAAAAAAAAAGAAAAAGGAACGGGATCAGGAAGTCTCATTCTGCTGTTCCATAGCCCGTACCGCGCAACCTGAGAGACTGCGACATGGCCTTGAAGATCCAGCAGTGGAACGAGACACTGTATGAGCCCGATAATCGCCCCATGCATCTCCTATGACACCCCTCGTAGTAGCAACCTACCATTCCATACATACCCTTACTTAAAACCGCTTAGTATTTAATTAGCTCGCTCCATCACTCCATCTCTTCTTTCACTGCATGACTCCATAAAAACCGCACATCCTTTTCTTCCTTTCTTTTCCAGTATGCGTCACACCTTGTCAAGTCGAAGGAAAATGCTGTCTTTGCCGGGCCAATAAGGCGAGGGATACATCGCGGCAGGAGTCAATGTGTCTCAGCCATCCCTATGTCTCTTTTCCTGAGGGGTTTATGGGATTTGCCCGAAGCTGTGGAGGAACAGACACGGATTGAAAGGCTCACAACAGTTGCAGTACAAGTCCATCGACGCGCGTCAGAAGCACTCGAGGCCTTAGCATTGCGTCTGTGAGCTCAGGAGACCAATATTCGAGTTCTGAGCCATGTATTTGGGACTCACCATGATATCAAAAGAAGATGCAAGTAAGAATAATAATAAGGAAGAATAGTGTCATCAGCGACGGTCATGGCTTATTATTTGTAAGGCTTGCTTAATACTTACACCTGGGAATGACAGCCGCCCGAATCATCTATTGCATTGGGTCACTATTATCGTGATAGGGTGGGCCGTGTAGGTGCAATTATAAGCTTAGCAGAGCGAGAAGATGCTTGCCTCAAGTGGGCTGGAGCTCAATTCTGAGTCTTACACTCCCAACGCTACCCGCTGATTTCGTTGTGCTTTTCTTTTAACCTTTTGTTTTTAATTCTTTGCTTGCCTGTTCATGAGTGCACCGATTCCACAGAAAATGAACTCTGGCAGACCAGGCCAGGCGCCCTCGCCGTCTCCTGCTACGTCTGCTACAAGCTCACAAGGAAGCCTGACCGGGTTGGAAAAGACCCTCAAGGATGGATTAAGGTAAGGCTCTATAGGTCCTGCTCCTTGTCCATTGCTTCAGCTAGTCTTCTTGCTTGCATGTCTCTATAGGCAGCTCTATTCAGCTTCGTCCGATGCCAAAGATCTTCAGTCTCTTCAAGGTCAGCTCAAGAGCCTTGAGAGTATAATGACCAGCGACATTCAGGATGCAACCATTAAAGACGAGATCTGTAAGTCACCTTTCTTTTTTTGTGAATATCACTTTCATCGCGAATCCCTCAGCTGAACCCACCCTATAGCACGACGCGTGAACAATGTTCGGCAACAAATGTCCAGCATTCGCCAAAAGTAAGCCACGTGACACTCAATACAAGCGATTCTGTACTGACGCGTATTTGTCTTTCCCTTGATAGCGTGAAGCGCTCTGAGGAAGCCGTGATCCGGGCATTCCAGAGCTTTGTAAACGAAGCGCTCGAGCCTCTGCGGGATGAAGTCGAACAAAGCAAAAAGAAATGCAGAGAGCTCGTGGAGGAGGAGTGTTCAAAATGCAAGGTCGAGCAGACCAACAATGTAAAAGCAGTCGAGGAGCGCATGGAACGAGCTCTCAACACTAAGATGACCAAAGCCGAGGCCGAGCAAAAGATACGCGACATGGACAACCAGACAAAAGAAGAGCTCAAGACTCTGATCCAAGACAAGATCGACACGCTGCAGCAAAAGAACGCAGAGATCTTTAAGCGCTTAGCGGATGATACCAAACAACTCAAGAGCAGCGAGTACCTGGACACGGTGCGGCGCGATGTCTCGGCGAACGTCCTCCAGCAGGTGCGCGTTCTCCTCGACCAACACAATGCGAATCGAGACGAACTGACTGCGAGCGAGATCAAGCACCTGATCGACCAGGAATTTAAAACGCGTATGGAGCCCGAGCGGTTAGCCGAGATCCTGATGGATCTGCCGGCATGGAAGACGATCCAGGAAACCATGACGCGGATGGGGGACACGCTGGCCAAGCAAGCGACGGAAGACCAGGCTGCAGGCAAGGAGACGGTGGCCAAGTTGGAAGAAAAGGTGAACGAGCAAGCGACGCGACTGCACGAGACACGACGATGGCTGGACAATTTGAGGGAAAGTGGGACCAAGATCAGCGAGAGCACACTCCAGCAAGCCCAGCTCAGCTCGCTCCAGACAAGTGTTCAGGAACTCACCCAGGACGTCAAGCTCGTTGAAAAGACGCTGGAACACGCGCAACTCGGCCTGGCTGTCAACAGCTCGGCCATTGCCTCCCTCAAGGCAAACAGCGGCGGCGATCTTGCCGGGCGGAAGCGGCCGAGGGTGATGAACGAGACGGGTCGGGCGGTCGAAGAGAACGAAGGGGATGGCAGCGGCAGCAGCAGCAGTAGCACTGTCCGCGGTCAGCTAGCATCCGCCTTATCCTCGTCGGATGCCATCAAGCTTCAGACATTGACCGACAAAGTGACACTTCTGGAGAGCAATGTCAACCAGCTCCTCTCGCACCTCAACCCGTTGCGTTCGACGGTGCTCAACAGCCAATTTCCCCAACGCCTCGAGAACCATTTCGTCGATATCCAAAACACGCTGTACAACCACGAAATGGCCCTCGCCGTACTTATCAACCCGATTGCGAGCGAACGCGACGGCTGTGTCGATCTTCCTCCCCTCGAGCAGGTGCAGGCTACGATCCCTGACACGAGCAAAATTGAGGCGATTGCGGCCAAGGCGGTTGAGCAGGCCACCCGGCCTTTACTGGCTCGGATAGCCCAGTTGGAGGAAAAGCTCGCGAATAAAAACCAAGTGTAGGACGGTTGAAAGCGTGTGTACATGCAAAAATAAACAATAATGGTAATAATACGAGAATAGTTTTATGGGTGAGGGGCTGTTGGAAATGAGAGGAGCCCGTTTGTGAGAGTGTGTGGCAGATAAGAATTTGACGTGTTTCGTGCTTTATTTTATTTTGAGTTCAACTCAACTTGCCTCTCCCTCTCATTTTTCTTTTATAGTATTTCATTTTGTACTTATTACGCTTCAATGCCCAAAGATCTCACACCCCATCAAGTGTCGCGCGGTCTGTCCTATGTCCAAAAGGACCCGCCGTTCCTTGCCAAGCTCAAAAAGACCAAGGAAGAATCCGATCGGCGGCATCCCAAGTTTGAAAACTACCACGATGGACAAGACGACGAGGACTACGATGAACTCGAAGGGGCTCAGGTGGTAGAGCTCAACGCAGCTGGCAAAGGTAAAAAAAAACTTATATCCAAGGCTCATGCGCGTCGTATTTTATGTGTGTTATGCGTGCTATGTGTGCTAAGGCAGGGTTCATAGAGGTGCATAAGGATACGGGTGAACCTGACGACGCCAAAGAGGAACAAGAACAAGACAACAATGAGCCCGAACAGGCCGCAGTGGATGACCAAGGACGGATACTGTTTCAGAAAAAGAAATCAAAGAAGCGAAAGGCGGACGAGGACAGCAAGGAAAAAGAGAAAGATCAAAAACGATCGACGGACAAGAAGAAAAAGAAGAACAAATCAGCGATCAAGCTTTCTTTTGATGAAGAGTGAAACAAAACAACGAAGCATGTTGCACAGAAACATGACTTTATACATCTATCCTTAACCTTTGTGCATCTCATTTCGGCATTTCTCATTCTACCAGTATAAAGTTATATATTGATCTCATTACAAGAAGCGAGGTCTTTTTTTCTTCTTTCATTTCTTTTCCCTTTCTTTTACTCTTTTCGATCTATCTGAAAAAATGACATTGCTGAGTGCGCCTGCACCCAGTTACCAGCGCACCTACTTTGCCCCTTCTGCCCGAGCCCCGACCCGTCATCTCCACCACTCCTCTTCCACCTCCACTCACTCCTGCTCCACCACCTCCTCTTCTTCTTCCTCCTCCTCCTCCTCTCCCTCTTCCGTTTCTTCCGCTTCCTCGTCTTCGTCCATTTCGTCGTCCTCTCCGTCGTCCTCCCTGTCTTCCTCGCCTCCTTCGTCGTCTTCATATTCCGCCGACATGGTCCAGTCATTGAGCCAGCCACCATTGCGCAAGGTCGCATCCGACACCACCACCAGCGCCGCTACGCCTCCATTGCATCACACACATTCGACGCCTCTGCCCATCAAGCAATCGTCCTCACTCGCACGGTCCCATTCCTCTACCACGGCTTCTCCACGCCACCAGGTCGGACCAGGTGATTTCACCAAGGTCAAACTGCTCGGCAAGGGCGACGTCGGCAAAGTCTATCTCGTAAGACACACCTCCACAGACAAACTTTTTGCTCTTAAAGGTAAAAGCTTTCATTTTGATTTTGATTTTGATTTTTTTTTTTTTTTGGCCTGGACACGATTGGGTGTATATGAAAAGAATGGATCCAACTAAATATTTTTCTTGCTATTCCTATTTTTAGTGCTTTCCAAAAAGGAAATGGTGAAACGCAACAAGATCAAGCGCGCTTTTGCTGAACAGGCCATCCTTGCCACTGCCAACCACCCGTTCATTGTGCCACTCTATCATTCGTTCCAGAGCAAGCAGTACCTGTACCTGTGCATGGAGTTCTGCGTCGGCGGCGAGTTCTTTCGCGGTATGAAGGCTCTCTTTATTACTAAAATAAGATGGCGTCATACTGATTGCATATGCATCGTGCATATTTAGCCCTGCAGCGTCGGCCGGGACGGGTCTTGGTAGAAAGCGATGCTCGATTTTACGCGGCCGAGGTCGTTGCGGGCCTAGAATACCTCCACCTGATGGGCATTGTCTTTCGGGACCTCAAGCCTGAGAGTAAGTCAGTCTCTTCTTGAGCGCCGCCTGAATTCCCGAAAAAATAGCTCACATCGTGTTCGTTGTTCTTGCCAGACATTTTACTGCATGAGTCGGGCCATTTGATGTTATCTGATTTCGATCTGTCCGTCGTCTCCCCAGCGGCTGGTCCGCCCACCATCGTACGCAGCGCATCGCCGTTCTGGCAGCGCCCGATGCTCGATACCCGCTCGTGCGCCAATCTGCGCACCAACTCGTTTGTCGGCACCGAAGAGTATCTCGCGCCCGAAGTCATCCTTGGGGACGGCCACTCCAGCACAGTCGACTGGTGGGCGCTCGGCATCCTCCTCTACGAGATGCTCTTTGGCATCACGCCCTTCAAGGGCACCGCTCGGAACGACACCTTCGACCTCATCCTCCACAAGTCGCTCGAATTCCCGGACCTGTCCGCGAACCCGTACTACCGCGGCCCGGGTATCTCGAGCCAGTGCAAGCAATGCATCCGAAAATTGCTCCACAAGGACGAGACCAAGCGGCTGGGTGCACGCGCGGGCGCGAGCGAAATCAAGTCGCATGGCTTCTTTCGACCCATCAACTTTGCGCTTTTGCGCAACATGCGACCGCCCATTATACCCGCGCAGGCCAACCATGTGGATGCCGTTAATTTTAAGCATATGAAGGAGAGCGTCAGCCTCGACCTCGGCAAGGAACACCAGCCCTTGCCCTCCCCTCCAGTCACGGATGATGATGATGAGGATCCATTTGCTGACTTTGGATCAGGTATGTCTCTCCCCACTGACATGACAAGAGTGATGCAAAATAGCCTAATGAATGTATGATGCTTCTTTCATAGTCACTATGCCACGATGAACGATAAGAAAAGAAAAAACGACCTCAATACCCCCCCCCACTGTTAGGCGGCTGGATCCCCTTCTTCTTTCCATGGGAAAATCAAGCGGGTGCTTGTTCTTAATTGCTCTATTTATTACCCACCCATTTAGAAAATTAAACGTGCCACAATGGCACTTCAGTTATAATATGACTCTCTATTAATCACTTCATTGGTTTCATGCCAATTAAACGTACTGCAGAGCGACTTCTTACACCCATTCTGCTTGTATAAAATTGGATCATTCCTGTATGTAGAAAGCATTGAAGATCTAAGGATTTTGCTATCAGAAGATAACAAAACGCGATACAATGCATACACAACGTAACTAAATGAGTACTATGTCTTTCAACACACGTAGGCTTGTCTGATCGATCAGTCGGGCAGCTTCTTCCATAAGAGCAAGGACGCACCAAACAGAGAAGAGTGAAGCGCATATATAATTCGTCCGCCGACCAACACGACGAAATACTGTATATACGCATCAACATTGAACAGACTCTCGGTATGTGTCCGACAGATTATTTTCGTCTTCATGCGAATCGAAAATGTTTTCTGAGATGTAGAGGCGAATGATATCTGAAAGTGGCCAGGAAAGGGAGCCAGATATACACGAGTGGCCATCGCGTAGATGTTGAACACCATGTAGTAGGCTATTCATTTCCTCCGGGCGCGTTTCGTCGCGAGCGAAATATGCGCCCCAGTAGTGCCACGTCCCATTCTCAATGGAAGAAGCTGCTCGGTTGACTTATCATGGAAGTTTGCGTGCGTTAAAAGACATAGCCAGCATGACTACAGGCTATTCACGCAATGCATAACTGCAGCGGTTTGCCAAATCTGAGGGTACTGTTTAACCACGCTATACCTTTTAACCATACGTTCACTGCTTGATCTTGTCACATGGAGGCAGGTCACATTTGCTTCAGTAGATGTGGTTGTCTTTTCCTCAACAGCTGTGGACTCTGTCTCTCTTTCTCTATTTTTCTTTTTCTTTTTTTCTTCTTTTCGTTATGCAAGCCTCTTCCTTTTTTGCTATGGTGCGATTGAAATCGTTGATGGAATTATATGAGCGGCGAACTTTTCTGTCCTTAGCTAAGGTGGATTACAACGCAAATGTTGGATTTTGGAGCATGTGATAGAGAAGAGATCGTGGCCATGAAAGATCCCGGCTTCAAAGAATCGCACACAAAAGAGCATGGCACTGGTCGATGGGATCTGATATACTGTACATACTGCACAAGACCCATAAATAGACACAAATAGTTAAGTGGACATAGAGGGATCTCTCTGTATTTGCTTGGTTGAAGCACCCATAAACCATGGCATCACGAATATTAGCAAATTTAAAAAAAGGGACGACATAGATAAGCTGGATTTAGGAGGAACAGAATTCGCCACGTCTCTATACGGCAATAAGCTCAAATCGTTCTTTCTACTGCAGAAGATATGCAGCATCCGAATTACACGTAAGTCACTCTCCATGAAAATATATTCTCCTTGGCCTCAGAGGCACTGCCGCTACACTAGAGCGTTTTTTATTATCGGTGCACCAACATAGACTTTTTGTTGCAAGAAGATGCGTAAACATCAAGTGAAGAAACTTTCAAGGACTCAAAATCCATTACAGAACAAATAGCAGGTATCTCTTTTGGGTTGCAGATCCGCTCGAATGACAAAGTTTTGCCGTATATGCAGGAGCAACCCTTCGAAACCGACGGGGTTGCCCGTGCTGTAAGGTACCAGATTTCGGGGAACTCACAGTTTCTCTCTATGAATCAGAGCAACTGAAGGAGGCCAGTAGACACGGGCTTCTTCTTAAGCACAAAGATCGCAGTGAAGTCCAGTAGGAGCGTATACACGGAAGGTTTACATGCCGCTTCTACATAAAAGACAAGGTAAAATCAGGGGTTGCGATTTTCGAAGGATAGAAATGCTTACAGTAGGTATGCTGGGGAGTGCGAAAGTGATTTTCAAGACGCCAAATCTCATAAGATCTTCGCAAACGCGTTCTAGAGTCCCAGACCAGGTGTATCCTGGCCGAAATATGTACGTAGCGAAAGAACAACCTTGTCAGCACAACACAAAAGGAGCACATACGCCTCTGTAAATAAATAAGCAAGCTCCTTCTTCGATGCGCGCAGGCAAAGCCCCGTATCTCCGGTACAATGGAAGTGTATAAAATGGCACACTGATTTCTCTTTCCGAATACCCACAAGCAACTTGCCCCAACTCGATATCCTTGCACATTGCCACTCTTGCATACGGAAAGATGCGATGCTCGACTAGTTTTGCTCTTGCCGCGCTGCTGGTCGTACAAGCTGCCACGTTACTGAAAGCTGACCCACCAAGTATGTGTATCATTGTCGATCTGCGATTTTTTGTCAAAAATTAAATATTGTCTACATTTAAGGTTCAGAGGAGATCAACAACCAGTGCTATAAGGATAACTGTAGCGGAACGAAGGGCGTATTAGCGGCACTTTGCATGTCTGAGAAATGTACTGGCATAGTACTGGAAGACTTCTAGTAGTAGTATTGCTGTACTCGTCGCACTACGTGGCTCCCAAATAAATATTATCGGTGGACGTGCTGCGATATTAAAGTTATTCTCTACAATATGCGACAGACACTTAGTTAATGAGATCACCAAAAGGTCAGAATGTTTGAGCTATTGCCATCGTGTCGTGCCAGCTCATTCTGCAGACAGCTGCTTGTATTGCTCATTGATATTCTTTTTGAATAAATTATATAAATTATTTTCAGAAGTGATACTATAGTTTGATAACTGTGGTACCCACTGCCCTTCTGAAGCTTCATCATATGAGCACAGTATGTATATGTTCATATGCGGCGCTTATGCTGTATTTGCTTTGCAGTTTAGGAATGAAGAAAAAAAAGTGCGTTTAAAAGTTTTACCAAATATAATATACAGAGCTACAGAACGCATAAACCATCCTGTATGTACAATGGATAAGCCTATAACATGTTTTCTTCCGCCAAAAGTCGTCAAAATGCAGGAGAACGATCTACGGCATATCAGGTGTACCTGTTTCCTGTCAGCTATAGTGAAAACCTTTGATGGTGTATGCCCAACCAATCTCCCTCCTTGGCCGAAGATGTCGAACGGAATACTGATGCAAGGATATCCGTCAAAGTGGATGGATGAACTCTAAGCACTCACAATCGGCCATGACCTGTTGTCTCGAAAACATCCCAAAAAGAAGAAAGAAACACGAGGCGTCCATTCGATATTTTTCATATTTATTGATCCGCTGCGTATACAAGACCAATCTCCTGGCGCCACGCGTCCAGGGCACGCACCTGGCCCAAACTGTCGTCCCAGGACATGTAGGCACATTCTTTCTTGCCATCCAAGATGGCGGCGGCGGCGGCCTCGGCCTCGATGGCATACAGGTTGGGCTGCTCCATGGACACAGGCAGCACCTCAAAAGGCTTGCCATGTTCTTTGCGCTCGACCTGGACGGGGCCCAGCGCCTCGATATCGGGGCGCCACGGGTTGGGCAAGCGCAAGACACCCTTGGTACCAACCACCTCGACCGAGCAGTCGTAGTCGCCAAAGATGCCTGTCAAAAGCTGGGCCGTAACGTTGTTCTCAAACTGAACTGAGGCAATGGTCCACTCGTCCACCTTGGTTTCGGGCTGCACGTGGCCGACCGCCTTGATCGCGGTCGGGTTCAGGAAGGGCTTGCCGGCCACAGCACCTGCGATGCGTCGTGCAAACGACATTGGGTCTGTGCGAACAAGCATGATGAGTCATGAGAATAGAGAGAAACGCTTTACTGGCCGTCTGTCTAGTGATAGCCTTTTTTTGTGAACTTACATCCACCGATATCCAAGAGGGCACCGCCGCCGAGCTCGTTCAACCAGAGACGCGAATCGGGGCCAAACTCGTAGCCATTGTAGGAGAAGCTGGCGCGGATGAGCTTGACGTCGCCGATATCGCCCGCCTGGATGCACTCGATCAGCTTCTGCATTTGCGGGTGGCACCGATACATGTAAGCCTCCATCAGGAACACGTTGTTCTGCTTGGCCGCGTCAAAGACGCGCTTTGCCTCGGCTTCGTTCATGGCCATGGGCTTCTCGAGGAGCATATGCTTGCCAGCCTCGGCGGTCTGCACCGCGAGGGCACAGTGCTGCGGGTGCGGGGTCGAGATGTAGACAATGTCGACGTTAGGATCGCTCAGGAGGTCGGCATAGGAACCGTAGCATTGAGAGGTGGGGACATTGTACTTTGTGCCAAAGGCTTTCGCTGATTCGGGAGTGCGGCTGCCGACTGCCACGAGTTCGTTGCGGCGCGCGACGGCCAGACCGCGTGCAAAGGTGTTGGCGATGGCACCTGTACCGATAATACCCCACTTGAGCGACATGGTCGAATAAAGAAGAAAAACGTGGGAATCGACCCGGCTTCCGACAACATTTATCAGTCAATTAAAAATGGATCAGGGTCCTTAGACACGGGTCCCTCACGTCACAACTCCTCAATGTACCCCGCATCCCGCTGCCACGCATTACATAATACACCGTCAAAAGAACTTTATTTTCCCTTTTCCTTTTTCTCTGTTGCCGGTTGCTCTGACGGCCCGCGTATTGCAAGCTCTCTTTGACTTCCGCTTCGTGCTCTTTTGAACTCCTCGATCTAAAATCGGGTGTCACTGCCTCTGAGCTCTCGACCGCCAAGCGTGCAAGGAAAAAGGAAAACGTCTGGTGCGGAGATAATTTTCATTACAGAGCCATCGCAAGTAGCATATACCAAAACCTGCTGGCCGAGTGAGTATACACCTTCTCTCCAGAGAAGACGGTGGACAGGGTATAGATTATATTCAGAGCGTCCCATGGACGATCAGCGCAGTGAGGTGCGGGAATGCGTCCCGGAGCTCGCGCAAGGCTTCCCGCCGTACGCGCGGCAACTCAAGCTCAGCCAAGACATCCACCAGGCCCGATTGCTTTGCATGGTCGATCAGCAGTGCCAACGACTTGTCCGTGGCGTAGATGCCCGGGTGGCCTCCGTCATCCTCCCGGGGCGCGTTGGTGAGGAGTCTGAGGGAGCGCAAGGTCGCGACGTGGCCAAACTCGACAAGAAGTGCATTAAAGAAGACATGGGACATGAGCGAGACCGAAATAGCCAGATGCTGCAGCCGACACTCGGCTCCTTGGGCGGCCGCCCCCTTGGCAAGTGCCATGAGAGGCTCGTCCGTGACGCGGTAAAAGAGAGGCGACTCGTACAGCTCGATTTTGGCGACGGGCGTTCGGAGGAGGGCATGGACGGCGGACTGGTCGATCTCAACGTGTTTGAAACGGACCTCTTGGAGAGCCGGGCAGGCATCGAGAAACACATGAAGGGGTCGGAAGAGGGGCGGCAGCACGCCCGAGAGCTGGAGGTGAGCGAGGCGGGGAAAGTGGAATTGAGAGAGGGGAAGCGTCTGCGGTGTCTCGTGCCGGAAGGCACCTTGTTCGTCTGGGAGGTAGACCAGCCAGGCGAGGGTATCTTGGCAGTCAAGCACCAGGGTCTGTAAGAGGGCTTGATCTACCTCAACTTCGGTCAGGACGAGGTGGCGCGCGTCACGGTGTTCCGGTTGACACAGCGGGGTATCTTGCCAGGGCAGATTGGCAAACGATGACCGGGACATGTCATAGCGGTGTCCGCGTGGGATCGGTAGGATGCTATCCGTAAGCACTTCATCACACACAGTGAAGGTTCTGAGATCGAGCGCATCATGGAGGCGTTGTACTGTAGCTGTCATATCCATTGAATAGAGAGGAAAATCTTCGCGGATATTGAGGTGCTCGAGTTTGGGAAAGTATGTAGGTAGAAAGTCGGGGTCGTGGAGGACGCTGCGATGTGGCCAGGTTAAAAACCGTATCTGACATGGCTGGAGGTTACGATGAAGGACGTCCGTCGTCCGAGTCGGCCGCGTCATTGTGGTGGATTGCCATAGGCCGATGTGATTGAGACAGACAAGCCCAGGGCACGCGTTCAGGATGTGGCCGAGCGCATCGGGGTGCTCTTTTTGTGCGTCAGTTGCGATATGCAGATGAACCAAGTCCTTGCCGAGATTCGGCAGAGTGCGGAAAAACCGCGAGCTCCATACCAACGGGGGTGAAGCGACGGTAGTCATGCCATCGATTTCTAACGAGGATGAGAAACAAAGACGTGCGTACTATCCCATAGCTTTACCCAAGCGTTCTAGGCGCGAGCAGAGGTTGTCAGCAACAAAAGCCAATGTGGATATGATGCCCTCGTGCGACTGCAGCAAGAGAGAATGGAGCTGCGACATCAAGAATGGCCGCAGTCCCTCATAGCGGCTGTTCTTCACGATCAGCTGCTTCCAAAGCTCGGGTGCCTGGTAGATAAAGGATTGCCAGGATTTGGATACCTCACTGCAGACGACACGGTCGTGCTGCGAGAGGTGGTTGAGGACGCGTAAGGAAAGCTCAGGCGGTAAAGACATCAACGGATCCTTCGTCTTGCGTTGATACTCTTCAGCTGCCTCGAGACGGCGCTGCACGTCGCCTTTCAACGTGCTCGGCAAATTATGTTCAAGGAGCGTGCGATAAATGTGCTCGGCTTCGTACACTCGAGTGCTTGAGCAGCAAGTGTCCCCTAGGAATACAATGAGGACTCTAACACAAGGAAGTAAAGCTTTTTGGTACCGAGCAACATGACTACAATGAAATGGCCACGCGCCAGCTCATTTTCTATGAACGCGTGGTGATCAGAAGAAGTGAGTAAATCAAGCCATTCCGAGGTATCAGACAAAGTAGACGAAGAAGAGGAATCGGAGGAAGAGTCGCTCATAAGTGAAAGAAGCCCCTTCTGTAGGGTACTTCAAGCATGGGCGTGCGCGTCCATTTTTGGAATCCAGCTTGGATCGATTGTGCTATCATGAGACAAGGTTGTAAGAATGTATTTGTTATGCAAGAGATGATGTAAAATGTAGGTTATATTATCAGCTGGTAATTTCCCAATACTCGGTGGGATCGCCGTTTGTCTCGGCGAAACTTTTGCGAATCTCCATATGCATCGCGAGCAGCTTGGAGAGCCGTTTCCACTCCTCGAGCGCCCCCGGTCGATGGGCAGTCGTCACCTGCGCTCTGAGCTGGGCCGCGGTGAGTCCGGATTCTGGGTATCGGACAGGGTCGGCCGAGTGTTTCTCCCTCTGAACACATGTATTAGAACGCCTGCTACCTGTCGTTCAACAACCTTATTCTGTTCTCTCTTTTTTACCTGCTCCCGTAGCATCTGGATCATGGTTTTGACCTTTTCTTCCGTGTTTCTTTTTAACGCGATATGATACCGGTAATTGTACCGCGCGAAGAGAAGGATCGGCAGCGAGGCCAAGAGTGTGAGAAGAATTGTCTTGTAGCGTGCCGGTAGCCAATGCCACGCGAGGCGCGCTCGGCAGCTCAAGCGAAATCGGGGCTCGTCCGTGCCAATGTAAGGCTTCCCGTCCCTATTTCATGGATGAGTGGTCAGGCTACGTCGTGTGTGTATTGCGCTTGGGAGAGGGGGGACTTACCGTTCCCAATAAAAGATATGAGGACCGCTCAGAACGCCCGTCAACGCAGCTGTCATGATTTCATCGACCGTGTCTGATGGCAATAAGAGCTGAAAGAAGAGGAAGACATGAGAGACGTGTGCTAGCTGGCCATAGAGCTCCTTTGTCTCTTTTTTATAATTACCTGTTCATCTTCTTTGATGGACGTCACAATATCTTCTACCTTGATCTGAGCAATCTGCTCAGCCCCGATTGTTTGGGTCAGACCGTGCACGGTCCTGAAACAGACGAGGTTACCCTGCTCGGTCCTGAGCTCGCGCTTGATCTTCTTCTCGAGCCTGGCAACGGTTTTGCCGATCACGGAGTCTTGGACACACTCATCCGCAATAGGGAGCAGTCCAAAGGGATTGTAGAACGGGCGTCGACGCTCGTAGAGCCGTTGACATTGCAGCTCGCCGTGCTCACATATACCGTGATCTGGGCATGGGATACAAGCCGAAGGCATAGACAACAACGAAAGACGATCTATCCAAAAAAAAAAAAAAAAAGAGACAGACTTGAACATCCTTATTCTATTACAAAATTACACAGAAGTTTTATTATTACCATCGTCGGTGGCTGTATCACAGTAGCCGTTGGTACTGCGCGCGTGGACGACGATGGCGACGCTGATCATGCAAAACACGGCGATCAAAAAGTACGCGCCCCGCAAGAGACGCATGAAAGAGGGATGGTAGGACTGGAGCGTCGCTAATGGGTCGGGCTTGCCCTTGCTGCCATAGATATTATCAGGAGGTGTCTGTAAATCTGGTTGCACGGGAATGGATGAGAAAGTCGCGTTTCGTTTCTTCGATAATAAAGATTACCGTGGAGGAGCATGAAGGCTTCCGTATCCGAAATGTCATCGTCTCCGAGCGTGTTCTCATCGTCATCGTCTTCATCTTCTTCTAAGGGATCCAATCGAAAGTCCTCATCTTCATCCTCCTCGTCATCCTCTCCTCGTTCTTGCGGTTCTGCCTTCCTTGACTGACAGAGACAATGCATCAGTATGCAATGGGTGTCACAAATGTTTAATTGTTACCCCAGTAGTCGAGAGTGCGGATTGTTTGGCGGATGTTCTCCAAGTCATTGTGGTCATAGTTTCGGGTTGTCGCATGCTTCGTGTTCGCTGACGTGTACTCCTAGGTTCATCCAAAATACGTGACATATCTTCTTCTTCGTCTTCTTCTTCGTCTTCGTCGTCGGATAAGTTTTCGTAGTATTGTCTCAAGATCTCCTGTTTTCGGCTAAGGACGTTGTCCTGATAGAGTTTGACAAGATCAGATTTACTGAGATGGCTCGGCGTGGAGATATTGTACGTCGCGAGAATGGCTTTGAGCTGGTATCGCCGGAGGGATCGGGGTGAGAAGCGTTCATCTAATCCAAGAAGTCAGTCTTCGGTCGCGGTGTTGTCCAAATGAAATTATAAATGGTACCAAAGTAATAGAGCTCGTCTGGAATGTAATATTCGGACGAGCCGTTGGACATTGTTGCCAGCACAATAACAGCAAGAAGAAAGAAAGAAATCAGAGAAAGAAAAGAGACGCCTCCTGCAAACAACCTGAACGCGAACACGCGAAAGTCCGACCACACGCATTTTTTTTTACTTTGTTACAGCGGCAAGACAAAGAAGTGGAAAAAGAAATGCTCCCTCTGACCTCTGTCAAGGAGTTTGCTATTTATATTTATATGTGTATAGCACTAAGTTTATGGTTATATATATTTATTTTCTCTATGCTCCCCTGCCAGAATCGCTCAAGGAAAACGCCTGTCGCTTCTGGTCTCGCACAAAAAGTTATTGGCTGAGTAAAAATACACTTATTTTACCCTCCACGCGATCCGACTCATGAACACAGTGTGGTATTATGATGAGGGAAGATGAATGATGTATGCACGCGCAGATAGCAGGCAGGACAGTTGGGAACTCTTGTACACTGCATTGGATGCTTATGCGAATTTTGCAAGTTAGCAGAACAGAAAATCAGACAGCCGTCACGTTGCAGGCGGCTTCCAATTCTCTCCTGCCTTTTACACACTTTTTGCCCAACGCGCGCGCCTTTCCATACGGTTGATTGAAATCAGACACGTTTTCTTTTTCTTTATTCTCCTCTGAGCATGTCCTTTACATTCGGTGCATCAAGCCAGCCAGCGTCTGGTTTTGGGTCCACCGGTAAGTGAGCCGATGCGGGCCGATCCAGTTGGTGCCCAAGTTCTCAATGTTCATCGCACTCTTTTTCCTTGTTGTAGGTACAGGATTCGGTAGCACGGGATCAACACACAATGCAGCAGGTACGCTGTTCGGCGCCAGCACAGCCGGTCCTACTCCATCGACTGTGTCATCAGCAGGCACGCTATTTGGTGGAAACAGCTCGGCGGGTACCTTATTCGGTGGGGGTGGAGGAGCCAACACCGCGACACCCGCTTCTTCTTCTTCAGGGTCGCTCTTTGGCAGCAACACCGCTACCTCTTCTGCTCCTAGTACGTGATCTCTTTTACGTCAGATACCTCGCTCACACATGGGTTCAGCTTTTGGGGGTGGATTTGGGTCAGGTACGGGCGCATTCGGCCAACAACAGCAACAGCAACCACAACAATCGACCGCACCTTCGTCGACGAATACCACTGGCTTCACGTTTGGCCAATCTAACACGAACAATACCACGACGGGAGGCGGCTTTGGGTTTGGACAACAACAGCAACAACAACAACCATCACAGCCGACGAGCACATTCAGCTTTGGCCAGACCTCACAACCGCAACAGACCTCTGGCCTGGGCACCACCGGTTTTGGTGGGTTCGGTCAAACCTCGCAACCCCAGCAGACTTCTGGGTTGGGCACGTCCGGCTTCGGTTTTGGTCAGACCTCTCAGCCGCAGACCGGAGGGTTCAGTTTCGGTCAGCAACAGCAGCAACAAAGTGGGACAAGTACTTTGGGCCAAGGCACGTCCGGATTCGGCTTCGGTAAGATCCATTTCTTAGTCTCTTACACATCGGCCACGGTATCTGACGCTCTTTTCTTTCTTCTTTCTTTTTTTTCTATATGGGTTAGGTCAAAATAAGCCAGCATTTGGTTCTGGATTTGGTTCTGGATTCGGCTCTCAGCCCGCCTTCGGTCAACAGCAACAACAACAATTAGGTGTACAACAACTGCAACAGCAGCAGCAGCAGCAGAACGTATGGCAGCAATTGGCCTTGATTCGAGCACACTGGGACCCCAAGCATCGCCTCTGTCATTTTAAAGTAGGAAAAGCATTTATCGGAAAAGAGAGTATTGCGTTAACGTGTCTGCAGCATTATTTCTATAACGTCGTCCCAGAGAACGAGCGCCACCTGTATGTAAGGCCGCCGGATCAGGATGAGCATCTCTGGGAAGAGGCACAGCGGAAAAACCCTGACCCTGCAAGGTAAGGAAAAGAAAGTGAAAGTAACACCTTGACACCGCATTTCTCATGGCACACGCATTTCTCTTTTCTCTTGCCCTCTTTGTTTAGAATGGTACCGGTGCTGGCGGTTGGCTTCGGTGACGTGTTAAAGCGCATGGAAGTGCAGAGTCAAGAGACTGAGCTTCATCAGGAGAGATTAAAGGTACGCACCCCATATAAGTGCCATCTATTAGATGGGTCTATTAGATGTGGCTCATTGTATTATCAGGAAATTGGCCAGCGATTGGAGAATGCAAAGCAAAAGTACTATTTGGGGTCGTTGGTGAATTTAGAAGAAAAGAAACGACGACACGTCGAGGCGAGCCAGCGTTTGATCCGGGTAAGAACCATAAAAGAAAGAAAAAGCTGCGAATGCGCATCTGTATTCATTGAATGTGTTCTAGTTACTCGGCTACGTCCAAGTCCTGCGATACAAGGGCTTCCCACTCCACGACGACGAAAAGAAACTGATGGAAGCCCTCGAGCAACTGACGCAGCAAGAATATAACCCACCCCATATGTTTGCCAAGCTCGAAGAGATGAAACATCAACTCAAACTGCTCCAGCACAAGACGGCGGAGGAGCAGTATCATGCTGCCGAGGCATGGCGAGCCACGAGCCAAGATGAGCTGGTCAGGGTGGCCAAGGTAAAATCAAGGAAGAAAAATGAGGCGGGAACGGCACAATATTCTGATTCATGTTTTTTCTTTTTTCTGTTGCTTAGCTTTTGGAGGACGAACAGAGTGGTATCCGGCACGTTAAGCATATTCTCGACAAGGCGACGGCGGATTTGGCCGATGTAGAGGAAAAACTTAGAAGCAAAAGCATGCACGGCGGGGATACGTTGATGCGAGGGTAATTATGCCGTGAGGGCGTCGATCTGTAAAATAAAAAGTGCTTGGACGTCTACACTCAAAGAATGGGACTTTTTGGAGAAGGAAGAAGAGGGGAAAGAGCCCTATCTTATCTCGGTGATATATTTTATCTGTGGGGAATGCGCGTCACCTTCCATTGTGCATGCGTGGATGTATCTGGCATCGCCGTGTTTCCTATCTTTTTTTTTTTTTTTTCAACGTACTACCCAAATTCCATACATATCCGACCATGCCGAATCGCAAGAGTAAGAAGACCAAGAGCAAGAAAGTATCGACACAGACAAAACGTCGGGCACCTGAGGAACAACAACTCCAACAAGAACAGCAAGAACAAGAACAGCCCCTCGTGGATGTGCGGTCCCAGGAGGAAAGTATATCTCCGGCGGTGCAGGCAGCCATCGACGCCGTCGTATCGTTCTCGTGCATCGATATGCTCCGCATGATGCCGCGGACGGCATATGCATCAGATACGCCTTTCACGCCCAAAGACACACGCGGTACAGCGGACCTACCCGAGGAGCCAGCGCAGGCTGCTAACGCCGCCACCGAGACATTCGTCGCCGCTCCGCTTTCTAAACAAAAGACAGACATCCGGTCGACAGATAACACATGCGTGGCAGGCTTGCAACCCGAATCTAACGATACACAGGGCCCACCTACCCTGCCTGCGGACGCGGTGAAGGCCGCGATCGAGGCGGTGGTGCTGGCCGGATCTGTGGCAGAGACACAACCGTCTCCGTCGCGCCGGTATTCTTGCGCATCATCTGTTGTCGTCGTCGAAGACGTGTCCAAGCATCCAAGCGAACGTCCAGGGTTGCTCTCCACCTCGTCCTCCTCGTTTGTCCATCTATCTCATGCACCACCACCTCCGCCCCAAAGAGGTAGTCCACCGCCGCCCATCACATTCTCGTCATCTTCCTCGCAGCATATCGACAAGGCCCTACCACCAGTACCCAAGGAAAAGGACTCGGGGGTCAAACGACCAGACCCCGCACACAGCGCGCCTCTACCTGCCAGTCAAATCAATCCTCACTCACGCCAGCTACCGCCTCCGCCCCTCTCGGCCTCGCGTCTCAATGAAGAGCAACAGCGACAGCAAATCCGCGATAACCAGAAGTGCATTATTCTTTAAATTAGTATTTATATCTTTTATTTTATACTTCATTCCCAAGCTGCAGTTCTGCGAGGCTGATAGAATACCTTTATAACACTAGCAATAATATTAATTATAATCCTATGAGTCGTGGCACGTCCTAAATCAACCAATCGCGTCAAGAGCAACAAAATAAAGTCGCGTCGGGAGCACGTCCTGAAATTTCCATTGTTTCGTACTGCATACTTGAAATGCCTCCAGGCGTCAAGCGTCAAGCACGCCCCACCGAAAACGGTCTGGAGGTACCACCATCCGCTGATTAGCGATAATATACAGCGACGCTGACATACTAATGACCTTTGTAATGATAGGAATCACAGCACAAAAGTAAAAAGACGCGATTTGAAAGAGAAGAAACGCTTGCATCCGACGACGACGACGTGATAAACGACGACAATGACGACGACGACGACGACGACGACGACGACGATCTCGACATTGACCAAGCAGAAGACAGACCACAAAGGAAGCAACGCCCCGGAAAACCTATTGTAATCAACTGCGTCACGGATGTTCGCCACCATGCGCTGACATTTACTCAATATAGGAGGTGAATGAAGCCGGCACAATTGCACGAGTGGAGGTGGTGAATTTCATGTGCCACAAGTACCTCAAGGTCGACTTTGGTCCCAAGATCAACTTTGTCATTGGACACAATGGCAGTAAGTACAAATCAAAAGAAAGCAAAAAGAGGGATCAGCTCACCATGCCGTAGGTGGCAAGAGTGCCATTTTGACTGCGTTGACAATTGCCCTGGGAGCCAAGGCGACTTCGACCAACCGCGGCAAGAACCTATCCTCGCTCATCCGTGAGGGTGCAAAGTAAGAAAAGATAGCCTTCTTGTAGATCTCGGTTGTATACTAAACGTCTTTTTCTTTTTCTTTTTCTTTTGACTAGCGCCGCATTAGCGAGCGTTCATATCACCAACAAAGGACCGGATGCATACAAGCAGGACGTGTACGGCGACGTGATCATCGTAGAGCGCAAAATCAACCGCGACGGTGTGGGCACCTACAAACTCAAGAGTGCAAGCAACCGCGTCATATCGACCAAACGCGAGGAGCTGACCACGATCTGCGACCACTACTCGATCCAGATCGATAACCCACTGACGACCTTAACGCAGGACATGGCCCGCCAGTTCCTGAGCTCGAGCACGGCCGAGGAAAAGTACCGACTCTTTTTGCGCGGCACCCAGCTTGCCCAGCTCCACGAGGACTACCTGTCCGTGACCGACGCCATCCACACCACAAAAGCCATCATTGATCGCAAGAAGCAGTACTTGCCCGATCTTCAGAAACGCGCCAAGGAGAGCGAGGCCAAGTACAAGCAGATGCTCGAGGCTCGTGAGATCGACTCCAGAATTGACGAGTACAACAACGAGCTTGTCTGGTCCCAAATCATTGCCAAAGAAAAGGAGGTCGAGCGTGCGCGCGCAAATGCGGCTGAGGCTCGTAAGCTCGTTCAGATCGCCGAAGAAAAATTGCAAGTCGTGGATGTAAGCCAATTCGAAGGCGTGTTTCTGTTCTGGTAGTTGACCTCTCTCTGTCTCTCTCTCTTATTCTATTAGGCGCGTGTCACACGGCACAGCGAGGAAATGGCTGATATCCAAAAGATGATTGACGAGTTTCATACCGCCCAGCAGCCCAACCGAGGCGAAAAGGAGAGACTCAAGCAGATTCATCTGCAGCAGGAGAATAAGAACCGCGAGCTGAAGGTAAGCTTATTTCCTGACGCTCTAATAGCGTCCATCTCATCCTACCTTGTAGTCCGACATGCGCGAGATCAACAACCAAGTCAAGGGCGCGAGGGAACGTATCGCGGGTAACAATGAAAAAATCGCGCAGGAAAAGGCCAAGCAGGCCACCTCTTACCAGGAGAAACGTGCGCAGCTTGAAGAGCAGATTCGCACCCTTACCGCCGAACGTGATGCGGCCCGCGACCGCCAGCAAGCCGTTATAGACGAGTCCGACCAATGCAATCAGAAGCGACGCGACCTCATGGCTCAGTTCCAGGAATTGGAGCAAAAGCATCGCCGGCTCAAAAGCGAAGAAACCAAGACGAACCAGTACATTGAGTCGCTCAAGGCCCAGCGCGAAAACAAGATGGCCGCATACGGTCGCAAAATGCCCCAGCTCTTGGAAGCCATTCAAAAGGAAACGCGCTGGCGGGGACGAACCCCGATCGGCCCCATCGGCAGCTATCTGAGCGCCAAATACCCGCAATATGTGGACGTGCTCGAAGTCATCCTGAAGCGGTCCATGGCCAACTTTGTTGTCGAGACTTTTGATGACAGTCGATTGTTGAACGCAATGCTAAGGCGGTTCGAGTTGTAAGTAGCTAGGGTGACACTATATGAGAGATTACAAGAACTTTTTTGTTCTTTTTACTGAACCTTTGTGTTTGTGTGTAGGCACCATTCCTCTACCGTCGTCGTCGCCAAATATGATATTTTTGACTATTCGCATGGCGAGCCGTCGGAGGAATACTTGACCGTCCTCCGCTGTCTCGAGGTAAAAACGAGAACAAAAAAAAAAGGAAAAACACGGGTGAGGGTGCGTGTGTGTGCTCATGCTATCTATAGTTTGACAATGAGTGGGTGAAGCGGCAGCTGATCGTAGCCAACGATATCGAGAAGACGCTGCTGATGGAGGACCGCGCCGCGGCCGATAAGGTGATGGCGCGCAAGCCACGTAACATTAAGACCTGCTACACGGCCAGTATCCAAAAGGTCGGTGCTGCGATGGGTGCGCGTACCGAAGCTCTCGAGCCCTACCGTGGCCCACCACGTTTCCGACAAGATGTGGAACCTCAGATTCGGTAAGTAGAGAGAGAAAGAGAGAGAGAGAGAGCAAATACTTCTCGAGTGTGACTTTATTCTCCTCTTCTCACATTTCTCCACCTACCCAGTGAGGCTGTCGCAAAACTGAGGGAGCTAGAGCAAGAGATGCGCGGCATTCGGGAAGAAAAACAAAGGCTCGAGGGTGAAGCGCGCGAGTGGAAGCGCAAGGAAGACAGCTTAACGCGTGAGCTGCCCGAGATTGACCGTGTGATCCGTGATCGAAACTTTGAGATTCGCCACAAGGAAAACAAGCTTCGCGAAGAAGACGCCAGTATCGGTACAGAGGAGTACGAGCGTGCAAATGAGGTTAGACACAAAAAGACGGGGAGCCTCGTGGCATGTTTTGGCTTAACGCAAGACATTATGTGTAGGAGGAGAACAGAAAGATCGAACAGCTGCGTGCTCAGTTTAAGCACTTGAGCGACGAGCAGCACGAAGTCGCGGCTCAGTTGCAAGACACCGTCCAGAAGATCAACGAGTTGAATCAGCAAGACCAGTTGGAGAACCAAAAACTGATCGACTATCAGGTACATATGGCTGATCTCTGATAAGTCAGGCAATAGCATACATTCGCTTACTCATCTGCTTTTGCATTAATAGCAAGAAATCCAAAAAATTATGACCCTGCGGGACCAGGAGATCACCAAGCTGAACGCGCTCCGATCCAAACATGCTGCCGAACGGCAGCGTTATGACACAGCCAAAAGCAACGCCGAACACTTGGCCAACACGTGTGCAGTAAGTGACAGAATAAGGGACGCACGCGATTGGATGCAATCTCACGCCATCACGCATGATCACAGAGCTGGACAGAGCAGGCCATGCAAGAATACCCCGACCGCGTCGAGACCGAGGCGACACCTGAGGCGATCCAGCGAAAGATCCGGGAACTAGAGATCCTGCGAGAAGAGACGGAGAAAAAGTAAGCAACCAAGGTTTTTTAGAGTCGAATGATTCTCATTCTTTTCCAGTGTCGGTGCCTCACTTGAAGAGGTGGAGCAGGAGGCAAGGGACACGCTTGAGTCATGGTCTGAGGCCAAGACGATCATTCAGCAGATGGACAGCTTACACAAGGTAAAACTAGAAATGAAAGCAAAAAGGTCGTTTTCTCACATGCACACGTCTTTAAAGCAAATGCAAAATTCATTGGTGAAGCGTATCGCACATTGGCAAGAGTTCCGCACGTTTATTGCGTTGGCTGCAATGGGTCACTTTTCTTACTATATGCACAAGCGCGGCGACAATGGCTCACTCAAGTTCAACCACAAGAAAGAGAAACTCGAAATCCGCGTCGCGACGGGTGACCAGTTCAGCCGCGGTACGCGCCATAAGGATTCAAAATCGCTCTCGGGTGGCGAAAAGTCGTTCTCGCAAGTCAGTCTGTTGCTCGCGCTCTGGCAGGGTATCTCCTCTCCCGTGGTTTGGTGAGTTGTTTGAAACATTGGATGGCATGAGCAGTTGAAGACTGATTGGATCGGATAGCTTGGATGAATTCGATGTCTACATGGACGCGGTGAACCGAAAGCAGAGCATGAAGATGCTGGTAAGCTATTAAAGGCGAATTTTCTGTATCTATGTGTGTCCACTGACCAACTTTGTTCTTGGGTATAGATGGATGCTGCTAATGAGAACAGTTCACAATATATCCTCATCACCCCGCAAGGTAAAAGGCAAAAGTAAAAGAAAAATGAGACATGTACTGATGTGATGGATGTAGACGCAAGCAACATGGTCCCTGGTCCGTATGTCACTGTCCACCGCTTGGCTGACCCGGATCGCAGCTAATTTGCATCTCTCATTTCTCTCCCTCGTTCTGCATTTGTTTTCATTTCACACACACATACTCTCCCTTTCTCTCTGTCGCTTTCTCTTGTTTAATACAGACTCTACTACGACTTCTTTTGTAATACGCAGTAAGAGGATGTATTCTGAATGTTACACACATCTACGTGTCAATGGCTTCTTTTTTTCGTTACGTCATGACAGTTCAGGCACGGTATATTAAGGCTATGTACGATCCATGATCTGGTCATATGTCACATGGTAATCTTGACTTTCTACCGTTCTTTTTTTATGGAAACGACCTTACTTTATTCGATTGTCTCAGAATAATTAATCCAAGATGACGGCTACGTGAGATATATATTGCGAACAACCCGCTTGATTAGAATAGAACAGGGAAAAAAATAGAGAGGCATGCCTCATGCAAAGAACACGTAACAAACAAGCGCCCGAATTCCACCGGTTCACAGTGAAAGCACTGATAATAATAATAAGAGTTCTTTAGGCGCGTACATAAATTATGCTCATGCTCTCCTTCTAGTGTCTGTGCATCCATTGTGCCTGCAAATATGGAGAAGCCAAGAGAAGATGTCTCTGCGTCGGGTTATCATGCACAAAAGATGGAGTACAAAAAAAACGAAAATATGCTCAGCAGGACGTTGGGGATTTTTCCCGGGAAGAAGAGCTTGGCAAAGAAAGCAAAAGAGAGAGAGATGCAGTGGCGTTCATGGGATGTCTATTTTATGTCCAAAAATAGAGACACCTAAAGCAGAAAAAAGCTTGGCTCGTTTTTTGATTGGCGGGTACCTAGCGACATCTTGTTTTCTAGCAGTCATTTTCTCACTATTCTCCACGGACGCCATCGCTCGTTTGTATAGTATACATTCAGCACATAACGAGATAGATATTTCTGGACGTCCGTTGTATACGGATAGGATAGGCACCATTTTCAAGCTAAAAAGCAAAAAGAAGGTTCGAGCCGCTCAAACACTTAAAAAGGGGAGTCTTACAAAAAAAAAAAAAATAGTTGGCTCCGCCTGGGTTACACACACACGGTAAACACGGAAAGGATGGATATAAATCTCGACGGCTCGAACGGCTTTGTCTCCTTCTCTTCTGACTTGTTCACACTTTTTGGTTCTCTTACTTCATGAACAAACGTCTCAGCAACACACTCTGGTATATCGCGCTCCTCGTGTTTGTCGCCGCCCAGCTGAGCGATGCTCTGCCGCTTGTCGCTCGCGACCCTCTTGACGGACAAAATACGATCGAGATTCCGAGTACGTCATAATAAAATAGAGGATTATCCTGTACTGCGTTTGACTGACCCGTCCTCATCATGTAGTCTCTGGACATACTATCAGCGTACATAGCCTTGTTCTGAGTATCATCTTGTTTGTTACAGGCGCTTACTTGTGCCTTGCAGGAGGTATGTCATGCAAATTTTTTTTGTTTCATTCCGGTCAGCAGCAGCAACTGACCCACTGGATTCTATATAGGTGTTCATCAACACCTCACCATGTTCCTTGTCGGTTTCTACATTGGCGCCAACGTTGCTTACGTGATTCTCACCAACGCTAAAGACGACTACGGCTCCAACTCGGAGACGATTTTGCTTGTGGTCTGCGTCGTAGTCGGCATCCTGGCCGGTTGGATTCTATCATGCTGTTTCTTCTTGGCTGTCTATCTCTTGGGCGCCCTGCTCGGCTACCTGGCTGCGCTGTGGTTACTTTCTTGGGCTGACAACGGCTTGATCCAGTCCAACTGGGGTCGTGCCATCCTGATTGTGTGCTTCGTCGTGGTCGGTGTCATTTTGATGGCCTTCTTCGAGCGAGCCATGATCGTTATTGCGACGGCTTTCATCGGCGCCTTTGTTATCTTTATCGGTATCGACCTTTACGTCCAGACCGGCTTCACCTCGGCTGTGGCCAACTTTTTACACGCGCACAACACCGATACACTCATCCACAGCAGCTCGGGCGTACGCGGCATGCTCGGTGGTACACTTGCGCTCGCGGTTGTGTCCTGCTTCCTCCAGTACTGCTTCATCCGTGGCCGTCGTCAGCCTGTTCAGTCCTGGTCCCAGCAGTATCCCATGCGCCAGGGCTGGCGCCGCGTCAACTAAATTCCTCTCTTGCATTCCCTTTCTTGAACTCTTTTCTGTCGTGTGTACTGTATATCTTTCCTCCTCCTTCATCTTCATTTCCCCCTCTCCCTCCTTTTTTTTACACTCTCTCTCTCTTTATCTCTCTCTTCTTGTCCACTTGTAAATATCTATATATACAAATATATACTGTTTGACACTCCTTTCTTTTCCGTTCCTCTTCTGAGCTGAGCATTCGGAAAATCGGCACCTCTTACTTGGCGCAGCCACACTGGGAAGCGGGTAACGAAAGGGAACCTCTTCTACTCTCTGTGGCACAGCGCCACACTATCAGCCCCTTACATCACTGTGTCCATCGCCTGTCCTACGTTGAGACAATGACCGACTTTTTATTTCTATTTATTCATTATTCACAATTATCGTTCAAATTGGGTCCATCATACTTTAAAGCAACCCATTAAACGTTCTTCATGGGTTCGGATCCGCCCATATATGCATTCCATGAAAGACGGGGTTCCTGGATCAAAGACAGAGTTAAACTTTGGAGCACCGCTGCAGAATTGTTGATAACCAAGGACGAGGCATACACATACTCAAGCAATGCGCAACGCAACCCGTAGGTGAGCCAAAAAAAAAAAAAAAAAAAAAAAGGTGTGCATTTGCCCCTAAACTATACATCCTGTCTCGCATTTTGGAATGGGAGTGAACGCGTGTTGCAAAACCATTTTCTGGTAAGGTTCCGCAGGATAAGTGGTAGGATGACTCGTTTTAGGAGAACAGAAATCATAAAAGGGATCGTCTTAACATACATCGAAGTATAGCTTCTGATGTGCATGCCTATTACTGTCTCCTGGATCGTGTTACATGTGGTAAATGCATTCTCTCATTCTCTCGGATTCAGGGGAAGCAGCATTCATGCTTGGTCTTGTCTGACTTGGTCCTGTCAATACGAGCGTGATACCATATGATATGCATGGGCACTACAGGATCCAGAACACTTTTTCGCAGGATCGAGAGAGAGATTATAGAGAGGGCCGCAGTTTTTATTCGTAAAGAAAAAACGATGTGTACTAGGTATTATAAACGGACTTGCCGAGAGAAAGAGAGAGAAGAGAAGAAAAAAGGTGATTCGCGCGCATTCTGAAGTGGTATGTGTGGATGTGTGTGTGTGTGTGTGGTATGGATGTTTTTGTATACAAATCGCCTACAACATAACAAGCAGCTAGGCGATACGACGATTAGAGAAAAGAAAAAGGAACAACTTAGAAGAACTGCGAGGCAGCAGCAGCAGCAATGGCCAAGGCAGCGACGGCCTTGCCAGAGACAAGGTGGGCAGCGTCAGATGAGTGCGACGCAGACGAGGACTGACCAGCCGAGGCAGAGCTGGCCGAACCCGACGCAGCGGCAGGCGTAGCAGCGGCGTTGCTACCAGGGGCAGCGGCGGCCGAGGCACCGCCAGCGGCAGGAGCAGACGAGGCCTTGCCAGCCGAGGGAGCAGCAGAGCCGCCAGCAGGAGCAGCAGCACCGCCCGAGGAGTTGGAGGCGGAGGCGAAGCCGCCACCGGTGCAGCCCTCGATGCTGAAGACGCCGGTAAAGGCGAGGTCGGGCGACTGACCAATCTCGAAAGCGTCTAGAACGAAAAAAAGAGTGAGGAGTCAATTCACTGGGAATCCCGAAGGAGATAATCCAAAACTTACAGTCCGAGCCGTTCTCACAGTCGGTGGGGACGTCCCATTGGTAGGTGCCGGCCTTAGCGTCGACGTTCTGGGCAATGTCAGTGATGGGCTGGAGAGCAGTGGGAGGACCGCGGGCCAGGGTAATCTTGGAGATGGTGGGCACCTGAGCGTTGACCCATGAGATAATAGCCTTGGAACCAGCCTTGTAGGTCGTGCCCGTCAGAGGTGCAGTGATAGAGACGATCGCGGGCGACTGCTGAGCAGAGACGGCGGCGACAAGGGCAGCAGAGGCGAGAATAGTGAACTTCATGATTAATGTGAAAGTGTGTCGTGTAGAAAGGTATAAATGTGTAGAAGGATAAAAGAGAGATTATGAGATCGAAGGCTATTTATATTCACATCGTCTGTCGTGCGGTGTGCACATGCATATATATCACAACTATCGCACTTCTCCCCCCATCCCTTCGCATCCTCGGGGAAACATCAAGGAGAAGCATGTAGAAATCCATGAAGAAAAAAAAGCAAAACATCAGATACATACAGGGGTCGTGGAAAGATCGATGTAGTCTATACCATGATGAAAAATTTCTCCTGTGCGTGCGCGAAAAGGTGTATGTGTGTGCGCTGTCGCGCTCGCTTTCATCTTCGATGTTGCGTATGTGTATGTGCGTGTCATTCGACGCTTTTTTTACTTGCTCCTTGTTATTATTGGAATTATAATCGCAATTGTATCCCCTCTTTCTATGGTTCACCCCCTTCTCTTTCTTTTTCGTCTCTGTCCCCCCGCGTTTGATCTATTAACATCTCCTTTTCAACGTTTTGTCTCTTCCTGTATTCGCATTATCTGTCACGGTTGCTTTGGGAAATTTTTTCGAGTACGTCGATTCGTCTTTCGTTACCGGTCGCTAACCCCTCACATGTTTGTGTATACGCCTTGTTTGTTGACTATGCATATATGTACGTATAAATGAGCTGTGTTATATGGAAATATAAAATTAGGTAATGCGCTTTTGGGAATAGGAAACCAAAGTACAAAGGAGCATTTAAGAAAGTGGAGTATCTCTTTAAGGAGAGGCGTATATATGCACAGAGAGAGCTCGAGAGAGAGCGAGAGTGCGAAAGTGAGAGAGTGAGGCGATTGTATATGTAATTTCTTGTTATCCGGACAGCATTAGGATGAAAACACACGCACCCCCTTTGACTTCATCCCCTGTGCTCTTCCATACTCCTCTCTCCCACAAACGTATCTCGTTACGGGACTGATACATTAAATTTGATGACTAGATGCAGTAGTTGGAGCCAGCCGAATGACAGTAGAGCTCCCCTGATATATGACACTTGGCACCCGATGGATGTTTGCAAGACATTTGATAGATACCCTTTGAAGCGTGGGTAGGATGCAACCTCATGTGTGTGGCCTATCATCATTCCGTCGACCCCAATCACCTATAGAGAGAAGTCAGAGCGTACTTCGGGATCGCATGCTTCATCATTGGGTCAGATAGGCCATACGTAGATGGCAGCTAGGTTTTCGTGTGCGCGCGCACATCGCTCTTGGTATGAGATCTTATGCAAGAAATAAGGCACCAATCAGGCACCTACATCTTCCCTCCTTTTCTATTTAGTTCCAATCTCAGGTTTCAAAAATTGACAAGAAAATCCTGGTAGACGGACACACATACTTTGGTATACATACACCATAAAAAAAAAGTCGAAACGCATACAGACTATCCTCTGCTCCTTGTGTTCTATCAGGGAAAGGAGAGCGGACTTTAAGGAATGGATCTAAAATGCGAGTGTTGTAATGCAGCTTGGCTTGATTTCGACGCACACTGCTGTGCAGCTTGTGCACACTCTTAAATCAAATCAAGCACATTGAACTCGCACGTGCAACTTGCACAGAAAACATCGGGCATGGCGTCCCAGGAGTTTATTGAAGCGAGGGAGCTACTGAAACAGCGACCTGTTAAAATGAATAGCAACAATGGGTCGGTATGACCGAGGAGGAGCAAGGAGTGTCAAAAAAGAAAGTGATCGACGTGCCCATTTTTACTTTCTTGTGCAGATGTGTGTGTGTGTGACCACCCCAAAAAGGTTTCCTCACGCCGTCCGCTATATGTACTTGGCCTATCACGACGCCATTCTGCGTGGCCGATCTGCTACACAAGGCAAAATAAATACACAGACCTAACTCCATCATCATGCAGGGTATGTTTTTGCAAGAGACCTCATTCCCAAACTGAAGTCTACACTCTGTGACAGTATGTTTGTCTTGCTATGTCAAATGGCTTGGTGAGGAAGGCATTATAAATTACTATTTGGGGGGCAGAGGACAAAGTAGTGGTTACTGTAGTTATCCCAGTGCTACATGTAGTAAAGGGTGCTAAACCACATCACCTCCTGGGGTGGGTGACTGGAACTCCTCATCGGTTTTTGTAACATCTCCTCATCCTTTTTTTTTGTATCACCTTGATCCGCTCTCACACTCGCACAGTGCATAACGCTTGTGCTCTCTCTTTCTCTGTTTCTCTGTCTCTTTCTCTCCTCTATATGTGTATAAAAACTACTACGACCCATCATCTTCTATTGTGCATTCAGAAGAGCCTGTACAAAGAAAGTGAAAGCAAGGGGGAGGGAGTTCCCGTCCAGGTACAAAGCTGCATGGCTGACGTCCATCAAGGGAACGGTTAGTGAGGCATCCTGCTGGGACTGGTGTATGCAGACGTACATGGTGAAGATCGAGGCATTATTTGTATTTTGGAAAAACTCCTTGTAGCCGATTATGCTTCCCTTCATGACGGGTTGTGTTCCTTCATGGCGGGTTGTGTTTCATCCTCTCATTCCTGTGCATACGGTATCTATTGAATGATACATCGATATGAATGCTATTTCAACTGATTTTCTGCCTATTGCTTCATAGGGATAAGGAGCAGTGAGCGTCATTTCCCAGTAGCACTGTGCAGAGTATTGGTGAGCATCCCTTCATGCAGTATCGTTATTAGAGTGTGTCATTTCGCCTCATCCATATAGTAAACCGAAAAGAGCGCGAAATTCGGGCAAAAATGGGAGTGCAGTAAACAGGTACAGCTCAAGGAGTAAAGCATGTATGTACCTGCGTGATGTGAACAACAAACACAACAAGTTTTTGAGCGTCGTCTGTACGTTTTGCATTGGTGACGGGACGGGGAGGGGGCGACGTTGGCATGTTTTTTCTGTCAGTAGTGCCATGGCGCACCCATTCGAGTATACAGTTTTGGACGCCAGGTCACACATACACTTGCTATATTCGATTCTATCTCTTTGTCTCTCTTTTTACAATTTATTTTTTTGTTTTCCTTTTTTTATTGCGGTGGCTCTTGGTCAGGTTGACCTTCGGATCGGAAGTCGTAACTGTAGAAAGCGACCTTGAGGATAAGGGCAAACACGGCGTGAGCGGCGAGGATGACGACAAGCAAGATGCGTGAGGTTTTGGCGTCCGTGCGCGAGATGACATAGTACAGGTTCTTGACTAAAAAGAACGCGGTCAGGGCAAAAGCGACGCCAACAAAGACCCATCGCGCAATATCGAAGGGCATGATACACAGGGCGGAGACGGGGATCCAGACTGTCATGGCATAGCCATAGTAATTGACGATCTCGAGCAGACTGGGCTGGCAGCCAAAATACTTGAGGGCGGCCCAAAACAGGACAGGAACGACAAAGGAGTAGATATAGATGCAAAACACGGCGGAACTGAGGAGGCGAAAGTCGTAATTGTGAGGCTGGCCCGCAAGGTAAGCTGCGACCGAACCAGCGAGGGAGGAGCAAACAAACACGGCAAACACGACCGTCGTTGAGATCCAAAAGGGGCCATACAAGTCGGGTTGGTTGTTTAGAGTCTCGGTCGCAAAGTCACCTACAGGATACAGTGTCTTAAGGCAGCGTTCGAGGACCTGTTTCGGTGTGTGAATAGAATGGAAACGAAGAGAGCAGTTTATGATGATGTTCGTACCTGAGAGGTGTCGACATCAAAATAGTGTGCATAGTAACCAACGCTCCACATGGGTTTGGACGACGCATTTCGATCCTGCGGCTGATTCTGGTTATAATAGGTGTTCGAGGGTCCTGCAGGCGGTGGAGGTGGCGGCGGATGTGTGGCGCCTACTATCTATTAATACTCGTCTTTCTGTCTCTTTGTTATTCTAGTACCTGTGGATTTGTTGCCACTCTGGCTCGAGAAATCTGTAGATAAAAATGTGTGTGTGAGAGAGTCTATTATCTGACGTGCTACGCATGCCAAGAAAGAAGAAAGAAGGCGTACCTTGGAATTCTAAACCATCGCTCTCAATGGTGGCAGGCTAGTACCATGTGAGGAGAGGATGACTCAAAACAGGCCTACGTTTTACCTGAGAGTAACTGTGGTCATCCATGTCGACAAGGACATTATACTGATTTTTCTGTGACATGGCTGTCAAGTATAAAGTATAACAATGGTATAAAAAGAAGAAAAAGCAGACGACGGTCAGAGAATGAGAAAGCGCGCGCGGTGTGCCCACGTCTATTGGATGGAACTATCAATTGGATGTCAGCTTTTTCTTTTTAGTGCTATGTCAAATAGACCATTCCTTGTTCTTTTCCTTCTTCTTTCTTTTTCGCCTTTTTGTTCGCAGGCCTTTTTATTCCCTGATGTCTCGATGAAGACGTTGCTAAATCTATACAAGGTTGATGGGGACCTGTATAGCACCTGCATAGGGTGCGGCAGCTTGCCCTACCAAGTAGACTGCACGCCATGCGCTTGCTCTTCCGGTCCGGCCCTTTATGGACCCTCTCTGGAATCGACCAGATGGATAGCCAGGTAGGCAGACGAGCACCATTTCATGGCGTTAAGCTCAAATGACAATGCTCCAGACTTTGCGGGACTTCTCTCAATGTGCATTCTCATTTTCATGCTCGAAGAACTTATATAAAGCGCGTTTATAAGTGGTCGATGACCTCTGTGGGACAGATGGTCTGTGTTATTTCACAAAATCCTCGTCCGATCAAGTCATTCAGGCTTTTGAAGACTGCCACACACGTGTCAAAGTTTAGCTAATGGGAAAACTGAATACGCCCGGTTGCTAGGGCTAACCCATGCCACGATCGTCCGCCTGCCACAACGACAACACCCTCACTGGCTATAAGTGCCCCGGCGTCTCCTTTGTAGCCTCGCTTGGACTTACGCACCTCTTACAACGGGTCTGCCACGTCCCAACCAATTTCCTGGGTGATTTCCGTATCTTTTCATGGCCCTGGAAGAAAGCAGTGCATGCCGTCATCTCAGTGACGAAGTTCAAATAAGATAAACAAAAGTCGAAGATATACAAATATCAGTCCCCAAAATAAACACAGATGGAGACAATAAACCACAAGTGAACTCGGATCTTCGTCTTGAATAGATCCGCCATGAGTGCAGGGTGGCACATTCTATCTATAAAATCAAAGAGTGTGAATTTTCTTGCCAGATTTAATCTCGATCGATCTGGCTGGCTGACTGCCGACTGGCTGGCTGGGCTCAGCTGAATGCATAAAATTCGGGGTAAGCAAACCTACGACTGGGACTCGCCAAGGACCGGGTAGGATGATTTGCTCTTGCCATGCGCGCTACACTTGAGCATGCACTCATATACGATGCAGCGTAATGGACTCGATGTATTCCGAGACGATCCGGTTGCGTTGTCTCTAGCCTACAAGAGCAGACGTTTTTCCTCCTTTTTTTCTTTTCTTTTTCGCGTGTGAAACGGTTTTCTTTTGATCAAGCCGGACTTCCACAAAGATTTCAAGAAATCTACATGAGCGAGCTGTTCAGTCTGTAAATATTTATATGTGTTTTTCATAGAAAGTACATAAATAAAAAGTTAAAAGTGGTGTATGATTCGATGATGCAATACGGGAAAAGAAAAAAAAAGCGAACGAGGTGCTCTGGTTCGCTGCATGGAGCCTGATCGGTTGCTAAAATAGGGAAAAGCTAAAAGCGAGCTAAAGCGGGGCTGACGATTTCCGGGCTTGTTCTTGCTTTACGGTATCACGATAGACACGTAACGTAACGTCGTATATTGAAGGTAATGAGCAGAAAAACAGACACGAAGGCAAACGACACGACGATCGTCTCATAGTTACATTGTCTTGAACACCCCCACAGACAGATTGTTCTCATAACTGAATGCACCTGTCGACATTACGTATTTCTTGTTTCCAGAATACCCGTCGACGGCTTTATACTCTGAACACGTAAACCATTTTTCCCCATTTTCCTTTCTTTTGAAACGCACGCGCGCCTATCCACTCCACTCCACTCCACCCCACAGACACAGACACAGACACACACATAAGGTTTCTCTGCGAAACGCTCTTCTTTCTTTCTTCTTTCTCTCGCTCTCTCTTTTTCTCTTTTCCTCTTTCCTCTTTCATAAAGAAAAAGCGCAAGTGAGGCCATTGCTCGAAAGACTCATTCTATTTTATTCTCCTTCTCTCTCTCCTTCTCTCTCTCTCTCTATTCGCGTCCTATCTGCTCTAGTCGTCTCTTTGCAAACCAGCGAAGCATAACAAGCACCAAGCACTTTTACACGACCCGCTCCTTCTTACCCAGATCCACCCAAAGTGCCATGCCCGCTCTTGCCCCACAACAAGAATCGCCAGCGGACTGGGAGCTCTCGCCTTCGGGCAAGTACTACACCTTTGTCCGCCCTCTCGAGAAATCAGACAACGATGACCGCCATTACCGTCTGATCAAGCTCGCCACAAACGACCTCCAAGTGCTGCTCGTCCACGACGCGGACACCGACAAGTCCAGTGCTGCCTTGGACGTCCACGTCGGTCATCTTTCTGATCCTGTAAGTTCTCATATCCGTATCCGTGGGTGTGGGTGTGGGTGTTGAGTGCGATAGAAGAGTGCATGGCCTGTTTCCCACTCACCATGCATGTTAGGATGATCTGCAAGGCCTTGCCCATTTTTGCGAGCATCTCCTGTTTATGGGCACCGAAAAGTATCCGAAAGAAAACGACTACAATCAGTATTTGTCCGAGCACTCGGGCTTCTCGAATGCATTCACCGGCGTCGAAGACACAAACTACTACTTTGAAGTCGGCCACGAGTACCTCGAGGGCGCTTTGGATCGATTTGCCCAGTTCTTCATTGCGCCTCTGTTTTCAGACAGCTGCACCGAACGTGAGCTCAAGGCTGTCGATTCCGGTAAGCACACAAGCATAACACGAGCACACGCTAGGTCATCTGACCCCATTCTGACTCAATTTGCTCTCTCCCTCTCTCTTTTTTTTAATACACTATAGAACACAAGAAGAACCGCCAGCAGGACAGTTGGCGCATGTTCCAGCTCGAAAAGTCGCTTAGCAACCCGAACCACCCGTACTGTCACTTTGGCACGGGTAGCCTGGAGACGCTGTATGAGAGCCCCAAGGCCAAGGGCCAAGACATTCGTGCTGAGCTCCTCAAGTTCCATGACAACTACTACTCCGCCAACATCATGAAGCTGTGTGTCCTCGGACGAGGTAAGGCGGGATGCGAACAGGAGATGCAATGAGAAAGGGGGGTTTCTCACGAGTTTTGCGTTTTTCTTTTTGTCAGAGTCGTTGGATCAGCTGACAGATTGGGCGGTTGACAAGTTCAAAGATGTCCGAAATAAGGGCATTGAGCCTCCGCGCTTCCCCGGCCACCCCTTGACAGAGAACGAGTTGATGGTAGGAGAAGCAGGAACGGGGTTTTCGGATGCGTGCGCGTTCGGTTTCGTTTCTCTCTTTTGCTGATACGGATATTGCTTGTATAGAAACAAATATTTATCAAGCCCGTCAAGGACGTCCGGTCGCTGGAGATGACGTTTCCCTTCCCCGATCAGCGACCCTTGTATGCCGTCCAGGTAAGTGCCTTATCATTATTTAGGAGGTGAATCCACTCCGGAACTCAATGAACGCGTGTGATTGCAGCCCGGCCGATACATTGCTCACCTGATCGGTCACGAGGGCCAAGGCTCGATCTTGTCGCTGCTCAAGAAACACGGCTGGGCCAACTACCTCCAGGTCGGCTCCATCCACGGCGGCATTGGCTTTGAGTTTATGCGCATCAGCATCGACCTGACGGAAGAGGGTCTCAGTAAGTGCACGCCTAGGGTTCTTCAAGCCCTCTCGCTCACTTTGGCCTTTTAAATATTTTTCAAGAGCACTACGAGGATGTGATTGTGGTTGTGTTCCAGTACCTGGAACTGCTGCGTCAGACGGGCGTCCAAGAATCCACGTTCCGGGAGGTCCAATCGCTCGCCTCTCTCTCGTTCCGATTCAAGGAGAAGTACCCTCCCTCGCAGTACACGTCGCGTCTCGCTGGTCTGATGCAGCACGGCTACCCGTCTCAGTTCGTGCTGAGTGGACCCAGCCTCATCCGCGAATACGACCCGGAGCTTATCAACCGCGACCTGAGCTGGCTCCGCCCCGACCAGTTCCGGATCATGGTCGCGAGCCAGGAAGCGCCGTGCGGTGTGCAATTTACGCAGCGTGAACGCTGGTACGATACCGAGTATGAGGTCAAGGAATTTAGCGAGGGCTTGAAAAAGGTACCGAAAGAAACATCAAGCGCTTATAGGGGGAGACGAGAAAACTGACATCATGTTCGTGTGCAGGCCCTGGCCAACCTGACCTTGAATGAAGCGCTGCAACTGCCGGGCACCAACGACTTCATCCCGTGCAACTTTGAGACGCACAAGAAGGAGGTCAAGACGCCGGCTAAGAAGCCTGAACTGGTCGTCAACAACCCGCGTCTGCGGTTGTGGTACAAGAAGGACGATACGTTCTGGGTGCCGCGCGCCAACGTCTGGATCCTGTTCAGAAGCCCGCTCGCGTACGCGACGCCAGCCAACTGCGTCAAGACGCGTCTTTACACCGATCTGCTCAAGGACTCCTTGAACGAGTACTCGTACGATGCTGAAGTGGCCGGTCTGGCGTACAACATCGAGAACCAGCTGGAAGGCATGCTGGTAAGAGAGAGAGAGAAAGGAAGATAGAAAGAAAGAAAAAAGAAAGAAGGGGGAGGGCCGCCTATGATCTATATATCTCATGCTTTTTTTTTGTAGTTGGCCATTGGTGGATACAATGACAAACTGTCGGTGCTCCTCGAAAAGGTGGTGCAAAAGATGCATGATCTAACCGTGGACCCGGAGCGATTCAAGCTCCTGAAGGACCAACTACGTCGCTCATACAAGAACTTTTCGCTCGAGCCGCCCTACCAGCACGCGCTGTACTACCTGTCGTATTTTACGCAGGACAAGATGTGGACGAATGCCGAAAAGCTGCGCGAGCTGGACGCCATCACGGCCGAGGACATCCAGGCGTTCTATCCGACGGTCCTGTCGCACCTGCATCTGGAGGCGCTCGTGCACGGCAACGTGGTGCAAGACGAGGCGGAGCGGATGCTGACGTCGGTGGTGGATATCCTCAACCCCAAGGAACTCATCCCGAGCCAGCTGATCGGCCACCGCAGTCTGATCCTGCCGGCCGGGTCCAAGTGGGTGTACCGCCGTCTGGTGGAGGATCCCCACAACGTGAATTCGGGTATAGAGTATTTGGTCCAGGTCGGCAACGTGAACCAGACGGAGCTGCGCGCGCGGTTGAGTCTGTTGGCGCAGATTGCGCAAGAGCCGTGCTTTAACCAGCTCCGGACCAAGGAGCAGCTGGGCTACCTCGTGTTCAGTGGTGTACGCAAGCAGACGGGGTCGATGGGTATGCGTTTCATCATCCAGAGTGAGCGCGACACGGTGTACCTCGAGAACCGCATCGAGGAGTTTTTGAGCACGCTGCGGTCGTTGATCGCCAACCTGTCCGACACCGAGTACAATGCGCAGGTGCAGTCGTTGATCTTTAAGAAGCTTGAAAAAGACAAGAACCTGGGCCAGGAAGGTGGCAAGTACTGGACTCACATCCACTCGGGTTACTACGAGTTTGACCAAGGTAAACGATAAAAGGGGAAAAAAAAAAAAAAGAAAAAAAAAAGAGGGTGCATATGCATCAGCGGAAGCACTCTTAGACAGACGTCTGATGATATGATGCTTTTTCTTTTTGCAGTGGACAAGGACGTGGCTGAGCTGAAGACCATCACACGCGAGTCCCTCCTGGAGTTCTTTGACAAGCACATCTGCCCGAGCTCGAGCGAGTCGCGCAAGATCTCGGTGCATATCCAGTCGCAGAAGACGCCGGTCACGACGTACAAGGTCAACATCGAGTCGCTCCACACGTGCCTGGTCTCGCAGGGCGTGACGCGGCTGAGCATCGAGGACCTGCGCAGTGCGGTCGAGCGCGGCGAGGCAGGCGAGCAGTCGCTCCAGGCGATCCTCCGCGAGATGCTCATTGACGAGACGAAGGCCGACGAGGAGGCGATCGAGAAGTTGATGGCGCAAGTGGGTGCGGCCATGGCCGACAGCTTCGTCACGGTCGACAGCAAAAAGACGGCGCGGCGGCTGTCTGTCGAAGCGTCTCCTCAAAGCAGTGGGCAGCAGTCGCCTGTGCGGGACCACACCCGACTCCCCGAAGGCAATGTCCTCATTACAGACCCGGTCGACTTTAAGAGTCGCATGAAGCTCAGTCCTGCGGCCGTGCCGCTCATTGACTTTTAACTTATTAAGCTTTTCTTTTCTTTTGTGTTTTATATATAAACTGCAACCCACACGTCCCTTTTCTTTTCTTTGTCTTCTTCTGCTTCACCCCATGTGTGTGTTTGTACGTGTATGAGTATGTGAGATTTAAAAAGGTGCGTTTAATGAGAAAAAAAACATCAAGCTTTTTTAGATCTCGGCAATCTCGCGAAGACGACGGATGGTCGAGCGGACGGTGGCAGCGGCGGTGGTCGAGACGGTGTAAGCACCACCGGCGAGGGTCTTCTTGCAGCCCTTGCACTTCCAGATACCGACGGCGGTACGCTTGACGGCGTCCTATGCAATCAAAAATGCGAGTTCGTGGCATGCCATGGTTAGCGGGCTATTCACTCTCTATGGAAGTCAAGTATAGGATATACCTTGCCGCAGAAGGTGCAGGTGTAGGTGGCGTGCTGGGTGATTTCCATCTTCTTCACCATCTTTCTGAGGGAAGCACCATAACGAGTACCGTACTTGCCGGTGATGCCGACTGGGAAGGTGTGTGAGCCATTCTGTCCGTCTGTCTCTCTGTGCTATGTCTCTCGATGTATACCTTTCTTAGTGCGCTTAGCCTAGAAACAAGGAAATGAGGTGAGATGGATGTACATTGGAATGGATGGATAGGTAGATGGATAGATGGATGGAGGGATGGATGGATGGAGGGTCTCTGATGGTTTGTGGTTTGGGGTCTGTATACGTACCATGACGGATAGAGGGGGAACTTTTCCATCGCCAGGCCACTCCACCGGTGTATTGCCTCGCGGGATTGAATTCATTCTCCGTTTCTTAAAAAGGCAATCACCTTCCTCTTATTACAATGACGACGCGCTTCGCATGCAAACAGCGATAATTTGGGCTTTATTGCGCGATCGATGCCGTTTTAGATGCTGCTCCACAAGCTACGCAATAAGCTCGCCGCGAGACAGGCACGGTCTTACTCGTCCGAGCAGCGCCAACGTCTCTTTACACTTGCCACGCGCTATGCTCCCGTCGCTGGGTAATCCATACAAAGACAGAGCACTCTATATAAGCGAATCAGACAACTCATTGACAGGCCCAAAGCATTCTGCTCGCTCTGGTGGGTGTCATCTGGCTGCTACTGCTTCCCTACGACGGCTACAGCAAGCGCACGTATATATCCGAGAACGCACTCTTACCCGGCCAAGTAGGTTGCTTGCTCTCGTGTGCAGACCTGTCTTGTATTGATTCAGCCCGGGTCTAGGTGAACGTCTACTATGGCTACAATGATATCCAGACCGCAGAGTTCTATCGCAACCAGCTGCGCACCGTCCAGGCATGGGAGAGTCAACCGTAAGTCATCCTTTATTCACCACCATGCTTGCTTTTGACAACCCCCTTCTCTCTCGACAGGCGTGCGTCCTATCTTGAGTCCGAGTTTCGAAAGATGGGCTTTGTGTCAGGCCTGCAGCGTTTTAAGCATGAGGGCAAGACGGTAAAACAACAAGAAAAAACACAGTGACAAGCGAGAAGGAGGGCAGGCGCTCATTTCCCATCCTATATCAGTGTGTAAATGCATTTGCTGTCTACCGTGCGCCGCGGAGTGATGGCAAAGAAGCTTTGGTACTCGGTGCGCCCTGGATCTCCCGCACCGGTGACTGTAAGAATAGACAACCGTGAATTACACTCCTATGCCATGGACTCATGATAGTCTAGACAACACGAACGGCATCGCGGTGATGCTCTCCCTCGCCAAGCTGTTCAAGCGGAACGTGTACTGGTCTAAGGACGTGATCTTGCTCACGACCGACTGTGGCATGGCCGGTGCCCAAGCCTGGGTGGATGCTTACCATGGCCTGGACCAGAAAGGTAAATCAACTGATAATGGGAGTCCCCCTCCCCCACCCCCATGGGTTTGGAATCCACTGATGATGAATAGACCTGTCGTCTTTGGTGATGCCACGGTCGGGCGCGATTCAGGGCGTCATCAATCTCGATTTCCCAGGCACACATGATTATGCAAGTCTAGGCCTCTTTTACGGCAAGTAGGCAAAACAGACAAAAAAAAAAGGCAAGCAAGCAAGAGCAGCATGGGGCTGACGCATGGACCGAATTAGAGGGCGTGAATGGGCAGTTGCCGAATTTAGATCTCATCAACACCCTGGTGGTGGTGGCGGGCAGGACCGCTCGCGTGCCCATTACCCTTCATGACGACCACGCGTCTGCCGATGGACCATGGGGTCCGTACCTCAACTCATTAAGGACTATGCTGCGTACCATGACCTACCAAGCGAGCGGACACCCCTCGAGCGAAGCCGGTGTGTACCTCAGGTAGGCTGTTTAGAAAATTACTTATTTGGAAGCTCACACCTTGCTAGATACAAAATTGATGCTGTCACGGTCCACGGTATTCTCGACAGCGACAAATTGGATTCACTCTTTGGGTTCCAACGGATCGGCATGTAAAGTAGTTCACCCAAATGAACGAAAAAAAAACTCATGACGCGCTTGTTTGCTAGGCTGATCGAATCCTGCTTCCGAAGCTTGAACAACCTCCTCGAACACTTTCATCAGAGCTTCTTTTTCTACCTCTTGCCCCAGGCGAACCGCTACGTCTCGATCGGCGTCTATATGCCACCGGCCATCCTCCTGGCCGCCAGCTTGATTCTTCATATATCCTTTTTTTTTCTTGCTATGTGTAGATGCGTGTAGGATGCATGCATCCAAAGTTCACTTCTCTACCCGCGGGCGCGTGTCTGTGTGTGTGTGTGTGGACAGAATATCAAAAGCAACGCGTGACCTTGTATATCATCCTTAACCGCGTTTAGCACTCATTAGTACTCTATTACTGCATTCCCAGCTCGGTCCCAACAGCAACAACAGGTGCAGGAGAAGGATCAACCAAAACGAAGACGACGGAAGCAGTGCCACTTGCCTACAGCTTGGAACCGATGCGGATCGGCTTTGCGCTTACGGTGCTGCTTGCGACACATATCGCCGGCCTCGGGCAGTTTCTTATCATGCAATCGGCACCGATCCCTCAAGTAAGTCTAGCGCATAAGGGTGAGATCGGCACGAAGAAAAAAAAAGATTAATTTCTGGCGTTGAAAGGACCTCAAATTCACCGCGTGTGCGGCCGTCGCCCTACTTGTCATCGGCGTTGGAAGCGTGCTCGCTCGTCGGCGTGTACCCGGCCAGCACGATGCACGGATGCTCAAGGCCCTGTGTCTCGCACTGAGCGGCTGCTGCCTCTCGACGATCGCGCTCCTTAACTTCAGCATCTCCGTCGTGACAGCGCTGCTGATCGTCGTGCCTTATACGCTCGCGACCGCCTCCTCGCGGTGGCCGATCCGCCTTCTCCAGTGGATCGTGTTGGCGGCACTCTCTCCTCCCTGTCTCGTGTGGCTCGTGTCGGCGCTCACGGATGTGCCAGTGTCGCACCTAGTGTCGATCCTCCTCGGAGACCATCATGTTGTGCGTGCCTGGCTCCTGATCTATATCTGTCTCGGCTATTGGCCGGTCAACATGGCCATGCACATCCTCCTATTCAGTCGTCATTGAATAATAGAAATATGATGAAAAGCACGCAACTTTTCTGTTTTATTACGGGTGATTTGCTTATACGCTATGTTTTTCTGCGTGAGATCAATGAAAGATACGCGCGATGTAACAGGAGAATATCAAACTCTCCTGGATGGAAATAGAAATGATGGCGATGAATAGAGACGATTTGTACAAGATGAAACAAAAGAGGCTGAAAGGAGCACGGGAGGGGGGAATATCGTAGGCGGGTTAATATGTATAGGTATGAGAGGGACGCGGGTGGGGGGTGCCAGAAAAGGAGAGAAAGAAGAATTATACAGATGCGTTAAAAGCTGGTGGCGGGTTTTTGTGCAGTGATGCAGTGCCAGTTGACATAGGCACGGGAGAGGCTCCATTCTTCGGGAAGCGAGGCGATGTAACTATTGTAACGGTCTTTGTTGAGATTCATGACGGAGGCGAGCCACGGCCGCAACGACCTGAGCAGAAAGAGCTGCTGGCTGGCGACAGCCTTCGAGAGCCGGCTCGACTGCAGCTGCCGCTGGCGCAGGCTGGGGTTGCTGGAGACCCCAGCGTCCGAGACAGGATCCCATCCTAAGGGAAGCGATTGGAATTCGCTCTCGACCCGCCGGAAACCTGTCACGGCAAGTAAGGTTGGCAGATGGCGCGCGATACGCGGATCCTGTTGGCGAAGCAATAAGCCGCGTTGCACTGGAAGAAGAATAAAAAAAAAAAAGAGAAGAGTCAATACAGGTCGGACGAAATTTGGTAAAGTCATTCTTCTACTTACGCCTGTCATTGAGCGCGCACTCTTTGTCGAGCGTGCTCTGGGTCTCGAGATCCTGCTCGACGACCTCGATCCAGCCCCCGGGCTTGAGGATACGATGGTACTCGGCCATGAGCGTGCGCCAGGTCCGGCGCGACAGGCCCCAATTTAGGTCACGCTGGTAGATGTAGTCGAAGCTGTTGTCAGGGAAGGGCAGCTGAGTTGGGTCTAGCTTGCATTGGCGAAAATGGCAGTTCTTGGGCTTGATATCTTGGGGGAAGGACCCGTTCGGGTCGATGCCGATAAAGGTGGACCGAGGAAATGCAGTGGCCATCTCCATGGTCCAGGCACCGGAACCGCAACCGACGTCAAGCACGACAGCATTTTGAAGACATGCGCTCGGGACGTGATAGTCGGCTCCGCCGAGCGCCATCCGAAGCAGGTAGTGCTGTGCGACCAGTCTATCATCCTCTTCACTGTTAGTGGAGAGGACATAGTCCGGGCGGCTCGCGACCGATTCCTCTTCCTTGGCGCGTCGTTTCTTGGGCATGATGGTGCGTGCGAGGGAAGTTGTAGTCGTTGTCGACGCGTTGCTGTGTGTGTAGGGAGACGTCATGCGCTGGGTGGCAGGAAGGTATGCGAGAAGCGAGTTCACCGAGGGCATGCGCTTTTTGTGTGCACTTCGACGAGCCACAAGCGATTGGTTCGACGAGCTGGTGCGGACTCGATGTGAGGTCGAGGTGGGGTTGCCGCTGATGGGTGGCGTGGGTGGAAGCGGCACGCGTGGTGGAGGTGTGCTCGGCTTCAAAGAGGAAAAGGAAGCCTGACGTACCGTCTTTGATTTGAGGTGTTCTTCCGATGTGCTCTCCGTGCTGGCTTGGCGCTTCAGGCTGCTGGATTCGGAGGAGTGTGTCAGAGACGGCGATACGTCGCTTGAGCTGAATGAAGAAGTACGCGACATGGAGTGGTGATGCTGCCGAAAGGTAGCTGACTTGCTGTGAAGTAGGTCATGGTGCTTTCCAATTGAGTACAGTGGCTGCTCGTCTGGCATGTCGATAATGGAGTGGTACTGGAAATAATAATCCAAAGAAGAGGAAGGAGAACAAGACAACATGCTGATAAAATAACGGTGTTGCCAGACAATAACGGCTATTTATTTGGTTAAAGAAAATAAAGTGAAAGGGGGGAACATTACGGAAAAGGGGGGTTTACTGCAACCATCCATTTGGTGGCATCAAAGCATGCGATCGGAGTGGGTCACGCGGTGACATGTCAAAGCGCTCACAATTTCCTTCCACATTGTGGTGACACTGCAGAACAACCCACAATGCTCCACACGCTCCAACAATTAATGCATCTGCTTCCTTTTCATTGCCACCCATGCCACACCGGACCTTTCGCTTGTTTTGATCACCCAGGACGATCCCATACCATGCGTGCGTGTGTGTATGAGATGATTGGCATTCACGCATACATACTTCCTCCAAAGCCTCCTTGACTTGTGTATCAAACATTTGAGGAGATTACCTGTTGCTGGTCCCAATCTCGCGAGTGCTGTACATTAGTGCAGTAGGCTATGTGTAGTGCTCTACTTAAAAGAAAGAGCTACACGCACCAGAAATTCTAGTTTCATTTCGATTTTGCTATTTCAGGAGGCTTTCTTTCATTACTTTACTTAACTCTCTTCTCTTGTATATAGAGTCCTCTCTCACGTATATATCTGCCCTCCTCTTTTATTATTCCCCTATGATACTTAGTTTCATTTTACGCACACATACACCTTTATTTATTAACTTTTTATTGTTCCTTATCCAGCGAGAGACAGAATCATATCTCTACTTTTGGTTCAGAAAGGTTATTTACCATAAGAGCCGATCTGTAAATACACTGGCCACGCTTGCATCCTTGTTTGTCTTCTTTATGTAGAGAGAAAGTAGGAGATACAAAAGTGTAGCACCGTAAAATAATCATCTTTTGCATACGACGACGTCAATATGCTGTGCACGTCTTGATAAGGTCAATGCACTTGCAGACACAGAAGAAGTTTTTTTTTCGATATGGAATCCTTACGTACATACACATCTACATACTTACATATGCTAGACTCACATCGTACATACGGTTTCCTTGTTTGAACCACATCCTATACGAAATGAGCCCATCGTTCATTTCTTGTGTGACATGCCCTCCTTTTCCGTCCCACCTTCGCCCTTGCCCCCCTTTTTTCCCTCTCTTTACAAAGAGCTTGCTACTGCCGCTTGATGCCACACGGTTACCATGCTTGTGTTGTATCGCCGAGACGGAAAGATTCTTACGCAAACACGCGTCCGCGTGCGAGAAAACACTGCTATTATTATATAATTCTGCTTTTTCATTAAACGAAATAAGTGAACATATCCGAGATATACAGAGTTACCTAGGGCCACAAGCAGGAGGAATAGCATAACCAATTCTGAAGTTATTTCTGTGGGTACATACGGAAGGCGCTTTAGACAGAATCGTATATTGTGCTTCCATGCGTGCCTGTGTTTGGTGGACCGCCCATGGGCGATCCTTGCTGTTACAAAGAAAATAAGAAAGGACCAGCGCACGCTCGTCAATGACAGGTACGTCGTCGTGTGCGCCGATCCGATTTTTGGTCTATTATAATCAGAGCCCGTACCAGTTTCACACGGCCTATTACTGCAATCTTGAAGGGATAGACAAATATACGTAATGCGATATAAACAAAGATAAAGTAATAAGGTACTACTGTGATTATGCAAGTAATGCAGGCCTCCAGTGCTCCGTGATCCGGCTGACTTCATCACGTAGATCAAGTGCGACTCGACCCACGCTGCCGCTGGAAGTGATACACTCGCCAAAGCTGACTCGGATGTCGGCCGCGCGCTGCATGCCATGATACTGGTCTTCATGCGTGACATGGGGCATCTGTTCACGAGCTACCGAGGTCAGGCCGCTGACGAGGAAAGTGATCAAGGAGTGTCCGCGCAAGACATCGTCGCGCAAGACATCGTCGAGGCAACAAGTTCAAAGTCCAGATCACGACCCAGATGGTGAGGACGAGCAAAATCAGCGGCAGGACGAGAAATCAGGTAGGATTGAACTCATACACGTCTGCTAAGCGGAAGCAAGTACTGCCAGCACTATGGAACACTCGGTAAACAGCGTAACTAAGAGATGATACACTGTTTACACAGAATCACGCCTAAGTTCAACATATACAAACTGATATCTTGCACAATAAAACGAGTTTGACTAGCTTACACGACCATTGCTGTTATAAACCATAAACATAGCGGCACATGTATACAATATTCAGAATCGTCATGGGTCAACATTGCAGATGAAACAAATATGAATGCAGGCTGGATAGATAGAGAAACCCAACGTGCGGCCGATCAATCGGTGTAGTTTACAAATACAAGGATTGATCTCCAAATGCCTTAACGCTGCCTGGATCGAACATGTAGCGCTGTCAAGGAATTTGGTGGGGTTGACAGTAGAATGCCCAGATTGTAAGTGGTAGATTTTAGCATGGATCCGGCAATGAAGACAGCAGGGGGAGTCGCGTAAAACATATCACTCACGGTCGAGCCAAAAATCTCGGAGCGTATAAACATTGTTGAAATGCACGCTGGCATACCGCATTCGTGTGCAGCGGGAAATTCTGGAGGTGTTGCGGATACCCAGGCTGAGCAGGAGATGATCTTTGACACCGCAGATGGTGCGTGCATCACTGAATTAACGTCATGAGTTGTGTATCTAGCGCATGAGTGTGTATTTTCGGGATAATGGCTTGTGAGGCCGGTTACATGGCAATAAGTGCCAAATCGAAACTGACAGCTGCGATGAGCACGTGATTGAGCGTATATACAGGCAGCGTGCGAGGAACACTTATGAAACGAGTTAGTTCGCGTGCAAACAGCAGGTAGTGCAACACACTATAAATGCTACGGCAGGCGCCATCAAATGCTTCCAGTGCACTCGAGCGCGTGGGACTTAGGGAAACAAGGTCCACTTGTATGCTGAAATGGCTCTGCGTAGAAAATAAGGGCAAGCTGAGGATTAGTGACCTTGTCCCAGAAAGCTTGGGCATCATATTAGAAAACTTATGAATCGAAACTGACTGTGGCAAATAATAAAGCCAGACTCATAAGGAGCGCAAGAGTGACCGGCATCTCGATATTAAACACTGCGAAATGTCTCACGCGGCTGAACACCGCATCTCAATTCTTTTATGTACCTGCATACATTCTTAACGCCATTCAAGCACATGACAAGGTGACAACAAACACTACTGGTATCACAGAGTGAGGTATGTCACATGCGCAAATGTGCAAATCATGGTGGGAACCAAGGTAACCATTGTCCACTGTTGCTGCAGGGCTTCAGTGATATATTTGGGGTTTCTAAACACGTATCTCAGTAGCTGATCATCTAACGATGGCACTGCAGCCATGCACTCCCTTGATCTCGCTAATTATTACCATAGACAGTCCATATCTAGAAGACTTCTCTATACACGAAGTCTGGGCCTATTGTATGAATGAACCATGCTTTACGTATATGACACTTTAAGACATGCAGGTACGCCGCCCCGAATTTCAGACGTCAGCACCACGACAATCACAAGCGAAAGAGAAGGTCGACACTACTCCAAATGGCACGTATACTTGTCAAGATGGTATATAAGCGGCTAAATAAAGAAAAACAAAGGCTTACCAGGACATAGATCAAAAGTCTTCTGCCTTGGAAGAAAAAGGCACACGCAATGTAGCTGGGTCAACAGCGGGTTTACCGGATTAAACACACGATGCGCCTCATTTCTTGGCAAAGCCGTGCATCCATAAAGCCTGTATTCACGGGATCGGCACGCTCCGCGACAGATAAAGACATAAATGGCTCGAAGGAAAACGAATGACGGACAGCAACTCTCTTTTCCTAGGATTATATGGCATGGCATGACACGGTATGATAGCAAAGTCTTTAGAAAAAAGGAAGAGACATTCATACTATAAATGCTTTAGTTTCAATTTTTTTGTTTCTTAAAAGTGACAAAGTGGTTGGTGTACGCGTACACGAGAGAGATAAAGAGGAGAGAGAGAGAAAACTACACGGAAGGAAAAAAAAAGTTACGGATGACAATCGGAGAAGAGGAAGAGAAGTAGGAGGTCGAGGTCCATGATGGTATTATTGAGGTTCTCTGCTGCGCCGACCAAAAAAAAAAGAGAAGGGAGAATTGGGACGACGTCTCTAGAGTGTACACAGTTTAAGCAGACGAGGCGTGAGAGACCTTGAACTCCTTAGAAGCGAAAGTGCACGAGTCGTCAGCCTTGTCGGAGGTAACTTCGAGGCTACAGTAAACAAAATAAAAGAGTCAGGTGGATCCTGTCAATTCAGTAGTCATAGGACACGTACACATAGTAGTAGCTGGAGGACTCGTCAGCCTGGTCAAGCTTGAGGTGGTCCTTGAGCGTGAAGGCGTCGACGAAACGCTCAGAACCTTGCCAGACGGTCTCAACAAAGGTGGCCTCGTCATCACCAGTCTTCTTGTAGAGGTCGACCTTCTTGAGCGACTCGGTCTGGGAGGAGCTGTCACGCTTGACACCGAGACGGATGTGCTCACCATCCTTGAAGGTCTGACCCTCCTTGGGGTACTCGACGGTCAGACCGAAGCAGCCGCGGTAGTGGTCGGGGTGGTAGATATTGGAGTCGTCGAGAGACTCGGTGTAGTAGTTGATGCCGTTGGCGTCCTGGTGGACACCAGTAGTGACCTTGAAGGTGTGCGAGGTCTTCAGACAGTCGGGGCCGTGCATACCGTTGATCTGGTTGGTGACCCAGACGCTATAGATAGATAATGAAATTGATTTGTTTGTCAGTGATGAATTTGCAAATATAACAATAAGCACTTACCGGTAGTAGTAGAGACCAGCGGTGGCGTTGGAGGGGATCTGGTCCTGGATGCTGGCTTCCTGGTTCAGGGTGTAGTTGCCGGACCACACATTCTGAATGTATTTGGCATCACCGCTCTGGCTGACCGAGTAGAGCTAATTAAGGTCTAATTAGCATCCATGCACAAACAAACCCACCAATCAAAAAGAAAACTTACATCAAGGCCAGTGATGGTCTTGGTGCGCTGGTCAGGCTGGCGGGCTGTAATGAAGTGAATTCAGGAGTCAGTAAAAGAAAATAGTAAAATGACAACATTCGCAGTAAATGGTGAAGTTGAGAGGTCGGTCTATTTTTACTGCTTTGTTGTTGTTTGTTTGTCGGGGCGATACTCACTGACAGTGATGGTCTGCTGTTGGCCAGCGGAGGCGACAGAGTTATCCGCAGGGGCAGAGACGGCCAGACCTAGGAACCAAAACGATGAATACAGGATTCGGAAGAGATGAGGGCTACATACCCTGGCACCATTCCTTCATGGCGTCAGCGTACTCATCAGCACGAGCGAGGGAGGCAAAGGCGGTAAGGACGATAGCCGAGGTAGCAGCGAGAGAGAACTTCATATTGTGTGGTTGATAAAGGAAGGGCCGAAGGACAAGACAAGAGAGAAAGAAAAAAGGTCGGAAGAAGAGGGGAAGGACGAGAGAGCAAAAGGAATTGAAAAAAAAGACAGGACAAAGCCAGGACGGGGCACCAGAAAAATATAAAAAATAAAACGGTGAAAAAGGACAACTAATGTAACACAAGCTAGTCGCGACGGTACACGCCGCAAATGAACATGGACCAAACATGCCTAGTCCCTTCCATTTTATGAGCCCGACACCTCCCTTGTTTTGTTCCTTTCATCTCTTCTTTCTCATTTTCTATTTATAAATGCACACATATATTGCAGTTTGTGGATATCGATCATTTCACCGTAAATGTACTCGACTCAATCGTACACGCTCTGTCCGCTTCATCGACGTGAATCCTTTAAAACAATAAGGAAAAAGAAACAGATATAGAAATATCGACATTTTTAGCGCGCACAGAAAACAGAGAAAATAAAACAGCCTACCGGAATTTCAATTGATTGTTTTCCTTGTTCTTGACCTGCTCCACCTTTTGCAGGTCCTGCTGCAGCATCGTGATTTTGCTGAGTCGTTCGTCTTGGTATGGTGTCCACACCGTGGTGAGGATCTCGTTTGAATCGCTTAATAGTTCCACCTTGCGAAGCTTGGCATCTTGTGCGGTTTTCTGTCCTGGAGATATGCACGCGCCCAACACAAATAAAAAGAGAGTAGCATTAGTAACACACACGATAATTAGATAACTTTTGTCGATGACAGTTTACCAAGAACGACAAAGGCCGTCTCCTCGCGCCCAATGACTGTTTTATGGCTAGGATACAGCACGTCGATCCCTATACATATATATATAACATCCGTAAGCCGCCCAAGGATGTCTTAGTTGTCTGCGTGCATGTGTCACTTTTCACGGTCCGTCCCCTTCCTTTTTTCTTTTGACTCTGTTTCCCGTCCACACTTGTTACTATTTTACCTGAGCAACTGTCATCTCCCATGGCCACTGTATAGAGGAGACAAAGGCCAGCAAAAATCCATAAACGAGTCATTATATGTTCGAGATCAAGTGAGGGAAGAAAAAAAAAAAAGAAAAAGAGAGAAGCAAGCGCAGGAGAAAGTAAAGAAATTCCAGATCTCAAAAAACAAAAAGCAGCAATACCATGCAAGGTAACATGCTGTATCTGCGGCTTGTCTCGTCCGCTCATCCGTGTGACAAAACGTATGTCAGAGAAGAGAAGGACAGGGAGCTATTTATATATATATATATATTTTACACACATATGGATATCTTTTTTTTCCTCGTTCTCTTTTTATCTTTCTGGTTGAAGATTCTCTTCATGGGACAGGCCGGTCTGAAGCGCGCGGCTGAAACCATCGGGGAGAGTGAGCGCGACTGTAGCGAGCTCTTGGCCGTCACGCAACACGTTCAAGGCGCGTATCCTATCCGTCATGCTCGTCCCTGGTCGTGACAAGAGGTCAGTCCAGGTTTGGTCAAGCTCACCAAAGTACTCTTGGAATTCGGTCGTGTCTGTATCGTCTCGGTAAGCCACGCAATACTCGTAAAAGTCACTGGTGATGCGTAACAAGCGTTGGATTGCTTCGGCAGCTGGCAACCCTCGGGTGGCGTCGATCACAACGACGAGGTCCTGCCAGAGCTCGGGAAGGGAGCCGTACCCGGACGGTTCGGATCTTGAGGGTTGTTGTCAATGTGACACAAGGGCCCAGCCAACGTAAAAAAAAAAGCCAACCAACTCACCGCTTTCGAAACTTGCGCATGATTTGAACGAGGGTTTCGTCCCAGTGCGCTATGCTATGCTGCTCAGCCAAGTCCTGCCGACCGCGTTGTTGTATGTTGGAGGATGTCTTAATGGAAGGATCCATTTTGATCGGTGTATCAAAAAAAAATAGCAGAGTGAGAGAGAAACAAAAACCAGAAAAAAAATGGCAGCGAGAGAGAAAGAGAGGTCCGCGAGAATTGCTTGTGCCGGGGCAAGTAAAATTTGTGTTTTCTTCCCTGTCACTTTTTTTTCCCTTAAACGCCACCCACCCATTATGAAGTTGAAGCAACTCAAAGTACGACCAAAGAAGCTGATGCAATCCAGCCCGTGTCTGGTCGAAATGGGCGCCTTGTTTGAATGCTGGGCAACCGCTGGCATTGACGATCGTAAATGCGCTGTCACGGCCAAAACATTGCAAGAATGCATGGCCCAGCCTGTAAGACATACTGAGAAATGATGAGCGATCACACCCGATCCGAGTACTAAACCTACATACTTTTGATAGGCTCGGAAAAACAAGCAGCAGAATACCATCAACTATCACTTGGCGCGTTTGAGCAAGCATCTCTAATTTCGACGAAATACGACGAAATACGATAGTCCCTGCCTCGTTTACGCCCCTTTTCAAAAGTCACACACACACACACACACACACACGCAATCCATAAACTTTCCATTGTACACATTTCTCACCTTATCTCCACATCGACTCGAATGAAATCAATCAGACGCTACATCCTACATACGACGACGTTTACATACATTAAAATTATCGGTCATCATAGGACGCAAAAAACCGCGGGTTTAATATTGTACAGAATGATCTTTCGTATTGGTGCGTATAAAACATGTTAGACGAGGATAAAAGAGGAAATGATAAAAAAAAAAGAGGGGGAAAATGAAATAGAGGAATACTGGATACAGATAAAAAAAATAGTTTAGATTGGTTTGATAGGAAGATTAAAGACGACCCTTGGACTCGGGTTCAACAAAGAGGTCCGTAGATTTCTCCAAGTAAGCATCCTGGCCCAAAGAAGAAAGCTCGCGCTCATGGCTATCGGACTGCACCATGACGGCAGGTTCAGTCGACTGGTTCTCGTCGTCTGATTCGTAAAGGTAGTCGTCCTGGCTCCAGTCAAAGTCACGACCGCGCATCTTGGCCCACAGATAGCGCATCCAGATGGGCGCAAACGACCGGCTGAAAGCAGCCGTCCACCAGTTTTCACGGAGAGAGTAGTCGGGGCGGACACGACCCAGCGTGGCCTTATCGATCAAATAAATAACGCCGTTGATGACGACATATGACAGTACACCGCCAATGACACCGTACGCGATCGAGTATGTGAAAGGCATCACCGTCAGTGTGATAAAGGCCGGGATGGCATCGCCGGGATAGTCCCAATTGATGTTGCGGATACTCGAGGTCATCATCGAACCGACGACGATCAGGGCCGGGCCGGTAGCCCAAGGTGGGAAACTGGCAAAGATGGGCGAGAAGAAGATAGACACAAAGAAACCAAAGGCGATAGTCAGGGCGGTAATACCGGTGCGACCGCCTTCAGCGATACCGGCACCAGACTCAACGTAAGCCGTGCAGGGCGAACTGCCAAAGCAGGAACCGACGATAACCGAAACGGCATCGGACATGAAGGCATACGTCGAGTGCTCGAAATCACCAGATTTGTCCGTGAAACCACCATAGCGAGCCATGGAGTACATCGTACCGGTCGTATCCAGGATATCAACGTACTATTGTAAGTCATTGGATGAGATGTGTGTGTCGCATGAATATGTGGGTGCACAATTACCAAAAACGTGATCAGAGCTACCCAAATATCGCGGTTGGAGAGATCAAAATTGAATTGCGCTAATACGCTATAATTCTCAAAAGGTGAGCTTCAGATATGAAGGGCTATTATTCACCGACTTACTGGTTGAGAGGTCGAACGGTGACAACCTTCTTAAAGTAATCAAACATAGCATCACCATTCTCAGTGTAAGGGAAATAGGTGACCTTGTTGACACGAGGCCAGGACGTGATGGAGATAAAGACAATGGCAATCAGAATAGCACCACGGACGCGGTACATTAAGAGAATGGTCATGATAACCAGACCCAAAATGCCCATGTACGTCGTGGGCGACTCCATGCGGCCCCACTGACACGCGCCAGTGCTGTCCTTGGCAGCGTCCGGGCAAGCGCCTGACAGAAATAAAAAAAAAATCAGATGAATACAATTCGATAATTCATTCAAATCTGGCCTTCTTACCCAATGTCACGAGTGTAGACGCATCAGGACCGACAAGGCCGATACCAGCTGAGGATTGCAAGCCGATAAAGCTCAAGTACAAGCCAATACCGCACCCCATGGCAATTTTGATACTCATGGGAATTATACGGGCAAGCCACTGTCGAATACCAAATACGGAAAGGATAAAGAAAATGACACCTTCAATTAAGACGGCAGCCACGGCGGTTTCGTAGGACACCTTGCCAGAGCCATGATAGCCCACGACGTTGTAAGTAAAGTAGGCATTCAGACCCATACTAAAAATAAGAGTTAGACAAATGTAAAATAAAGGCACTTCTTTGTTTACCCAGGAGCAAGACCAAGGGGAAGATTGGCAAAGAGACCGATAAGAACACAGGCAATCATGGAAAGAATGGCAGTGGCCATGATCATTTCGAGCTTGACCTCAAAGACGCAGTTCATGTAGTCAACGTTATTATCGCAGGTGGGGTCATCCGGTGTGCTGTCACAGACACAGCTGCCACCACTCTCAGAGATAATCGAGCCGTTGACGGATAAAATATAGGCCTGCATACGATAAACAAAAAAGCAAGTCCAGTTCAGCAAACAAGACTTAATGCATAATGAGGTTATTACCATGGCGAAAAAGGTGGTAGCGCCGGCACGCAACTCGGTCATGAAACGAGTTCCCTTACGCTCGCGCTTGTGGCCAGAGCCTTCGAGCTGAAAGTAGCGGCCCACCCTGGATCGGGCGACCTTTTCGTTGACAGTATCTGTCCAGGCCATAGGAAATGTTGGAAGTGAGTTAGAGAAAAGGGGTATCCCCTTGTTTTTGGTGTTTGGGTCGCAAAAGCGAAGAAAAGGATCAAAGGATAAAGAAGTTTAAAAAGTTTTTTTTTGGTATGTTATAATAACACTCACGGGCACACACACAATACCCTTACTCTTGGTCCCGCAGCGATAGAGAGTCCGATAACCAATAGCGGTGATTACCTCACTAGTAGGCCTCACGGCTCCATCCGGCAACCAATAATAATGCGCGGCCACCGAAACATATCGCATGGCGGGAAGTGTGAAAAGAGTTCTTCCTTTCCTTATCTCCATTTGTGCCGCGCGCTTTATCTCGTATTACATGTTCCCTGATTTCGCTTTGAAACTATCAGCGAAATTTTCGATCTTGCTGAATGCACTAGATCAACCATGTACCGGCTATATTCACCCATATCATCATAATTATATTATCATTGGTCCCAGCCAAGAGAAAGGCAAGTGTGAAATAAAATTGCCAGGCACGTGGTTTCAAGTTCATTGCAAAGCATTAGTGCGTGAGCATTTGAGAGAGATGTATGAGATCGGCCCCACGTTTTTTACCACCGCACTGGCACAATAAATAATGCCCTTTCCCTGGTCCTTGACCCAACTCACTTTTCATCCGGTCTGTGCGTGTTGTTGCCATGGCATAACTGTGACACACACAACACATATCACATTTTGCCACTCCCCCTTGCTGTGCTTCAACTCAAGCTGGGTTTTAGCTCTTTACATTCCCTGTCAATTCTTTTCGAGTTTTTTTCTCTTAATAATAAAGGTTCACATATGCTTCGCACTTGTATACGCACATACTGACGCAGCGCACACCCAGCAGCCAACAAAGAATGCGCCAACCAGCGCGCCAACCAGCGTAGGATGGGTTGTAGAAACCGGACGAAAATTCTGACGTAATGACCGCCGACAAGCCGGAAAAGAGAAAAAGAAAAAAAGCTCAACATTGAATGATTTCACTTGGCTATCATGCCCCGTTGACATTGACGACCAGCAATTTTTATCCACCTTGATCAACGTGACACACCACTTGAACTGAAACATGCTATTTGTCCCTGACCCCCAATATTATGCCCAGGCGGGGCTTTACGTCAGGTTTCCATAGGAACAAAAAGGTTCATTCGGCATATAAAAAAGGGACCCACATTCCAAATAAACCCCCATTTTTTTCCTGAATATATATTCCCGTCTTCTTTTTATACATACACGCGCAGACAGAGTTTATAATCTTTTGACACTATGGAACAACAACAGCAACAGAACAATACAGCCTCGCGAAGCCGACAGCGCACCCACCGACGTCCTCGTGAGGAAGAAGAGTACTTTTCCGATGCAAACAACGCGAGCGAGAATGACAACCAACAAGAAAATGAATCTGGCAACGAGAACGAGAACGAGTCGGAGGCGGATGCGCAGTCGGTCGCGCGCTCGGAAACCTCAGATGACTCGCGTCGCCGCCAACGCCAGATGCGCAAGCGCGGCGGGACGGGTACTCAACAACGGGAAAAACAACGCGCCTCAAGCAGTCGCCTGCCGCCACTGGATGAAGAAGAACAGCAGCAACAGCAATTGCTGGCCCAACAGCAGGCAGCGCAGCAACAGCAACAAGAGTTGCAGCAGCAGCAGCAGCAGCAGCAGCAGGTGTCGCAAAGTGGCAAGAATGATAACCAAAACAACATGCGCCTCCGTCTTGATCTGAATCTGGATGTCGAAGTGACGCTCAAGGCCAAGGTTCGGGGTGACATTACTTTGGCGCTCATGTAAGTATCCTTTTCTTTTCAAGCAGTACCATCGTTTAACTGACGAACGATTTCAATTTTTTGTGAAAAAAAGTAATTTGAGCTAAATACCACCAAACACAACTACTCTAGGGACTAAGCCAGTGACATGCCAAAGAAGCGGACCATACTTTATCTTATTCTGTCCTTATCAGAGATTTATATTTATTCAATTAACTCTCGACTCCCTTTGCGAGATTCATTTTGTGTAATAGTTAGCATCCTCACATGTATCTAATGTCCCATTCTTCTTCTTTTACCCCATCTTCTTTTTCTATATAGTGTCACTGGCTGTATAAATTACTTAACAATGTAAAAATTATCCATTTCTACTTGTACTATGTATGATTTTCTTTGTTTCCAATATTCGATGGTCCAGGCGGATGAAATTTTTTTGTGCGACCATTGCACCTGGAGGAACAGGCGGAAAGCTGCATAATGATGGGGCGATCATCATATCGGTGTTCCGCTTGTGGAATCCAACAGAAGGATTGGATCACTTATGAAAGAGGCCAAAGGTCTATCCTTCAAAAACATGATTTAGCAGATGTTGTATATGTATGTACACCTAGCAGTCAGTCGCACATTGGATGATGGACAGAACAGACACTTTCATTTGATCTCTGCCTCCCCCCAAGGAAAAGATAGATACGTCATGTCAAGAATAGACGAGCGTCATTGGTTTTAGATGCAATTTTCGATCCATACGCCACCGATGTTTCAGTGATGACCTTGGCGCGTGCGCCCTAACATTTAAGCGACAGTGGAGTGGATGATGGAAGATCGTTAGGGCGAGGACAGGGATAATATGAGTTTCTATAGAGTTCTGTTTTCTATCAGAACAAACAAGCAAGAATCATCATCTTCAAGGCACGAGGAGCTTCCCTGTCAGCCGGACCTTTGTATTAAGCTGTAACGTGTTGTTTCCCGGCTCTGGGGATTTATGTTTATTGCTGCGCCTGATAGCGTGCATGCATGTAGTAGTCTGCTGCAGCTGCAGCAGCAGACGACGCCGCTCAACACAATGTAATCACGATGATGACGCACAGATAGGGCATAGCAATGCGCTTAAGCTAAACAAACGTTGAACTAAATCACACGACAAATATGTCAGCTTAAGGGCCCAAAAAACAGACTTTCACCAACAATGGCATGGATGGCAGCGGACCTTTATGTCATGTTTTCATGCCCATGATGATGATGATGATGCTACTATTTCTAAGATCCAGAAGGCCATTCTTTTTGTTCCTGTGAATAAGCAGTTATCAGCGCGGTGCAAATACCTTTTTCTCTTTCCATGTTTCACTTCCCGTGTTAAAACTTATTCCCATGAAATACTCGAAAAGCCTTCTTTCATTTTCCAAAGTAACCAGGATAAAACATTTGGCTTGATTTTATTTTTGGAAAAAGTCGCTGATCTTCGGTGGGGATCCGGACGGGGTTGGGCAGAAAAGAGAGACAGTAGATAGAGAGGGAGAAATTCGATTTTTGACGTGACACAAGTGCGGTCAGGTCACCCTGCAAACATCATGATGAGAGAGCTTTTCTCAGTGGCCAGACCCAAGGAAAACGAAAAATATTATTCGCCCAGTGGCGCCATGGTAATTTACTAAACTGTGCTAGCGAATCAAAACGTGACTGTGATGGAATGAAACATTGACCAATGCTCACGCCGTGGATCATTTCTTGCGGTGCCGCGCGGAGGGAGAAGCAGTTACGTCAGTTTACCACAGGAACCAAAGTACGTATTTGTATAAATAGTAGACAGATGGGCAGCCTTGCCAACATTTTACACAACTTCTTTCTTCTTTTTATCTATTTATTAAACTACCCTCTACAAAATGGAAAAGCAGGAGCAGCGTTCTCAGAGCAAGGCCAGAAGCCAGAGCAAGCAGCGCGGTGGTGGTGAAGATTATTCGGACGGCCAGTCTGATTACTCGGACGTGCGCTCGGATGCGGGTTCGACTGCCTCCACCCGTCGTGGAAAGCAGCGCCAGCGACGGCGCAACCGATCCCGCATGCAGCCCGTCCAAGAAGACCCGGTGGGCGGTGCGGTGAACCCACTCCTGCAAAACGTGAACCAGACCGCGGGAGGTCTGACGAACCAGGCCGGCAACGTGCTCGGCCAGACGGCCGGCCAAGTCGGCCAAGTCGCCGCACAAGCCCAAGGCGGTGGTGGCAACGATAGCCAGAACAACCTGCGACTGCGACTGGATTTGAACATTGACGTCGAGATCACCTTGAAGGCCAAGGTCCACGGTGATTTGACGCTGGCTCTTTTGTAAGTGGTCTTCCTCTGGGCATGGCAATATGATGTAAACTCACAGGCATACTAAGCGAATCTTTTTAGGAACTAGTTAGCAGAGGTTGGATTTTTGTATACCTCGTATGTCAACCTTCTATTACAACGGGCGGCCTCTCCTCATTATCACCATCACCTTTTAATTCAGTGATTGTATCTAGTTCATTTTTCCCTATCTTCATCTTTAATATTTATCGTTCTGCCGCCTTATATATATATCTGCTAAATGAAGCCATGACCATATATTTGCCTTGTATTGTCTTCCTTTGCAAGTGTTTGTACTTTCTTGAATTATCGTCTCATCTTGCTTCTCCATGCGGCTGGAATTTCATTATTTAATTGACATGTGGACCCTGCTACAAAATTTCCTTTTTCACGTTTGTTTCACAGCATGCCCGCCGCCACTGTTCAGCCGAGCGCCAGCAATGGCAGCAGTAGTACTCAGAACTGCGACGACAGCACTAATCTCCCAGCGCTGACTGTTCAAGAAGTTCTCAACTGCTCACTGCCGCAATGGTACAATGACTTCCGGACGGTGACCTTCCGATCCAAAATTCACACTTTGCCACCTGCCTTCATTACGTATTTGAATGCCGACGGAATCTACCTACCTGACGATGGGTAATAAAAAAAAGACAGAAAAGTTTTTGAAGGAAAGGCACTTACAGGATTGTGGTGCAGTCAGCCACAGGGGGCACGCTCGGACGACGGGACTGACCAAGGCGACACTCACGAGGACACAGCAGAGGAAGAGGAAGAGGATGCAGTAAGAAATTATCTAATCTTCTTTGAGAATATGCATTTGAACCGACAGGTGTCACTCTTTCTAGAAACCCAGCTTCCCTGAGATCGAGCAGTTCATCCGCGATTGCGTCAGTGATATGGGCAATGTCTTTCCGAAACTCAACTGGAGCTCACCCCGGGTATGTACAAGTGAAAAGTAACAAGATGGGACCGATACTGATCGGGATCCATTTTTGTGTGTATGTGTGTGTCATAGGATGCGGCTTGGATATCCGCTACCCAGTCTTTAAAGTGCAACTCGCCCTTTGACGTATTTCTGTTGTTAAAATCATCCGATTTTATCAATCACGATGTGAACTTTGCATTTGAGCATTGCCGCGATCAAACAGAGGATCAGCTGGACAGGCACGCGCCCACTGATAATCAGTTTGCATTGATTCTGCGCAAGTGGCATGATATGCAGCCCTCTATGGAGTTTCGCGTGTTTGTACGAAACAAGGAGATCATTGGTATGCACTCGCGCGCATCTGATATGCCCATGTGAGTTCATCCTTCTTGTCTCTCTTCTTTAGCGATATCCCAGCGGGACCTGTCCTATTACGACTTCTTACCGAGTCTCAAGGACGAACTCGAAGACATGATCTATGCCTTTTTCGATGATGTCGTCCAGCCCAAATTTCCGAGCACGAATTGTAAGACAAGAGATCGCCTGCAGGTCGCGTGTTCCGTTGCTCACGCTCTCTAGATGTGTTTGACGTGTATATCGAACGTAACCCGGCCAAGGTCTGGCTGGTTGACTTCAATCCTTTCACACCCACGACGGATGGTCTGCTGTTTGACTGGAGCGAACTGGCTGAATGCAAGTCGAAGCACAAACGTGGATTGAAACATTTGTGCTAATGGAGTATCCTTTTTTGATCTTCAATAGTAAATGACCCGAACGAGCCGCCTTTCCGCATATTGCAATCCGCGGCCGAAGCGAATGCGCATGCGACGTGCGCGCCGCGATTTGCGATCAATATGATTCCCAAAGATATCGTCGACCTTTCGGACGGGCGATCGGTGGCCGAGTTTGCGGAAGAGTTCGAGCGAGCCATGGTGCTCGCCGAAGCACAACAGCGAGACGAGTCCAGTGGAGAAGAAGAATAGTTTATTCGCTTTTCGTTTTAGCGGAGAGCCATGGTAGTGGGTGTTTGTTGTACATGGGCCAGGGCGGCAGGACAACCTATAAAATTTGTATCTGTTACTATCTATCTCTATGAAACAGAACGCGTATGTTGCCTTACCAAAGCGGCCAAGACAGTAGCACCTCCAAAAATACCCAAAGTGGTTTCGAGGGACTGGGTCGCATACCCGGCGACAAAAGCAATGACCTAACATACGTCATATGCTCGTGAGTGGTGCTATTCAAAGGATGGAGTAGTGGACATTGCGCGTAATGTTGTCGGATGAACTTACCGAAGCAACCGTCAGAATGCTATGCGTCGCATAGTCTGCAAGCTTTTGGCCCTCAAAATCCTAATCTGCGTCAATATACAAAAGAGAGAGGAAAGCACTCGATTACTTACGATGGTCCACTCAAAGTAATCTGCTATCGCCATCCGTAAAGAACAAAAAAAGTGGTCGCGCTCAGGGGCCCATCCACAGAGCAATGAAATTCAACCACGCATTAACAAAATGGCTGGCGGGACCTGATTTTTCGAGCTGATATACGCACCTTGTGCGGTCAATTTATTCGAATCTCGTTCGCTTCTTTACTACAGCAGATACTGGGTCTTACGTGAGGATCGAAACGAGTTTGAATTGTATTATAATGGCGTCATCTGAAAACAAGCATACATGTCCTTCAGTAAACGTAAACGATGAAGGGTAAGTAATACAAGTGCGCTGAAAATAATCCTCGATTGATCTACTATTATCAAGAACCAAACATGTAGGCACCGCTTCTCATGAGCCAAGCGTGCACTTGGAAGCACCTTCATTGCTGATACAGTACGATATCAAGCAACGCTTGTTTTAGGCTGAATATACTAACCAATTCAAACTTAAAAACGACAAAAACGTCGCTTAGCGAGCCAGACGTCGGTGGTAACACTGCATTCGAGATAAATATGTATGGGTTGGTAAGAATATATGTACCAGAAGTATCTTGGCAAACCAGCGGTGCCGTTAATCCGTCTGTAAGTAATGGGATCACTGCTGCATACTGCGAGAATGATACGTGAAAATGACTTCAACTATGCATTGGATGCGCCCGGGAATCCCAAACAGGCATTATTTTCCAGTGGACTGAACGGGACACGAGTCCATAAAAAACCTCTAATGGGCAGGAAAAAGGTGATGTAATCTATCCGAGAACCCCATAAATCTCCAGTTCATATGAAAGATACATTATGATCTTCGCCTGTAGTGTGTGTACGTCTGCTTTACCGACGAGCTGTTTTGAGTCATAGCATCTTTGTGCGCTTGGATTCGGATGTGTCAACGAAAAGCCACATGTGCAGGCTATGGCTTCACTTATGCTCAATTCACCATACGAGGTAATCGAGATTATGACCCACCGACACCCGGCCAATTTCCGCTGCTCTATGTTTCGCATGCATATCTAATCCTTGTCTTCTGGGTTGCAGATACCGCTATAGAACTTTCCAAGCAACTAAAAAATGACCGTCAACCCTGTATTCGTTCGGCCAATTGGGCCGCGGGCTCCGGCGCCGCCGAACATTCCCTCACCCCCGCGGCATTGCCGTTTATGGCTCATAAAATATTATCGTAATGGCCCTCATGGTTTTTTAATAAATGCAGAACGCACGGACGTGGCCAACTTTTACTCCAGTATAGACTCACCGAACGATGGAAGAATACAAGCACACTCTCATCACCAAAACATTTGGGCATCTTGATCAATTGAAAGACTTCGTAGCCACCTTGACTGATCGCGTCAAGGACAGACTGCCTGAGGGTCAACAGTCGAACTCCAAAGAGGTGATCAAGGTCGTAGCAGCAGGCGTAGCAGGATATATTGTTATTTCTGTAAGTAGGCGCAGACGGAATGGATAAGTTTAAGAAATAATAGCAAAGAGGAAGGTTACTCAAATCCTAATCTCCAGAAACTGTACACGGCCTATTTTGGGCCTTTGGCTTCCCTTCCGGGTCCGACGCTCCTCAAGTTTGTTCCTTTTCGCTGGGTCGTTAGCGACAAGCCTGAGGGCACATCGTAAGGGAGAACGTACTACGAAGTAGCCCCATTCTCACTCTTTCGCCCATGTATGTTAGGTATAAACCTGTCCTGCAATGGTACAAGCAGTACGGCACCGTGTTCCGCTTGGGCCCCAACACGATAGCTGTCTCAGACAAGGAGATGATCAAAGAGGCACTCGTCACCGATGTGATACCCAAAGGCCCTGGCTATGAGAAACTGCGAAGTAAGTGAGACGCATGTTTGGGAAAGGCAGAGCTCCGTTGACGCGCAGTATAGACGAAAGTCCCAACATGTTCAATATGACCAATCCGCATGAGCATAAGCAGCGCAGACGCGTACTGTCACCCGCTTTTTCTGTAAAGTACCTCAACTCGCTCGAACCTTACATGATCTCCACTACCGAGGCCCTCTTGCAGCGAATCGATGGCGATATCAAAGCAACCCAGCAAGCGGATGGCTTTGGTACGACGGATATCTGGGTCCTGCTGCAATGTCTCGCTCTCGATGTCATTGGTGAAACTGCCTTTGGCAGCACATTTCACATGCTTCAAAACAGCCAGCACTTTGTCCCGCACACCATCTCCAAACTGATGAAGTACTCTAGCTTTGTAAGTCGACTTTGCCCAACATGTCTTACAACTTACTCACCCGTGGACATCCGCAGTTGGTCACGCACCCCTTCATCGGCACGCTGAATGCACTTTTCTCCATGTCTCAGTCTCTCGCCCAGATCCGCCGCCTGAGTGAGGTAAATGGACCTGTTATTTTAGAATCTATCATTCCCTGTACTTACGTTCTGGGCTTTTCTTCCGTTTAGTTCATGACTCAAATCATCCAAGCGCGTATCGATGCAGGCGAAGAAGGCCGCCGCGACGATATTCTGCAGATTCTGATCGACTCGCAGAAAGCTCAGGACAAGGGTGACCGTCTGTCGATTCCAGCCATTGCGAACGAGACAATCCTTTTCCTTGTCGCAGGTTCGGAGACCACGAGCAACACAACCGGTTTTGCCATCATTCGCTTGCTGGAGAACCCGCATCAGCTCGCCAAGCTGCGTGCCGAGATTGACGCCGTGCCCCTTGAAGTAGGCCAGAAGGTTTATAAACATGAACAGCTCAAGGAGCTGCCGTACCTGAATGCAGTGATTCACGAGACGCTGCGTATCGATTCTATTGCTACGGATGGCCTTGAGCGTCGCCTGGCCAAGGATACCGTTCTGGGAGGACGCGTCATGGTGCCTAAAGGAGTAAGTCAGACAACCTCATCATGCCCTTTTTTTTTTTTTTTTTTTTTGTGACTAACCTGGCGATGATAGACAATTGTCAACCTGGGAATCTATCCCGCCCATATCAACCCCGAGTACTGGCCTCAGCCGTTAGAATTCTTGCCTGAGAGATGGATTGATCAGGACAACAAGTTTAATGCTAAGGATAAGGATGCCTTCTATCCTTTCAGCTTGGGGTAAGTCACAGAGGGTTTAAGGAGAATCTCCCATTCACATAGAGGATAGACCGCGCAACTGCATCGGTAAGGGTTTTGCTATGCAAGAGATGCGCCTGGCGATTGCTACCCTGGTCAAGCACTACGACTTTGAGCCTATTCCTCAGGAGTTGAAGGATGCCAAAGACAAGCGCCAGTTCATCACGCTCCAAGTAGCCAAGAATAGCTTCAAGGTTCGCATTAAGCGCCGAGACTAATTCACGGCGCCTGTTTTTTTGTTTTGACGTTGCATATAGAGATGCGTGCGCAAGCATATTTTGGCTGCACGAAATAAACCAAGTAGACTACCATTGCATGAATACTTCATGACTGACTAAAACGATGCGAAGTACATCTGGGAAGTATCATATGCGTGGTGATTATGGCGACATATGAGACTCGCCAGGCATTTCGGTTTTCTTTTGTGGGGCTGCTGTGTGCATTTCTCTCTGTACTATGTGAAGCGAAGGCATTTAAACAGTTTTAGGAAAGCAAGCAGCTTCCGGCACAGTGTGTTTTACCGAGAGATGGGATTTCGAGTCTAGTCTTTGCTTCACGAGCTCACAGTATGACAAATCGGTCACCAATGACAGGTCAAGGAGCGGTACCAACAGTAGGCGCAATTGCTGGGCCTGTACTCTCCACATGCTTTCGTACCTACACAAGAGACCTTTTCCCGAAGATAGGGGTTATATCAATAGGGTCAACCAGTTCGAGGACCGGCCAACTATGTCCTTTATGAGCTGCATACCACAGATGTAAATTTGTCCGTCATTGATGACAAGAACAATGCCGATTATGTCTGCGAATGCTCAAAAGGCCAGGCTGCCTGTGACTCGACCCACCCCGAAAGATCAGATGGATTGGAACCGTAGAACCATGACACGTTACCAGGCAGCTAACAGATTCTTCGCAGCATCTCGCCAACAAGAAAGAAAAAGAGATTAATGGACAAAAGCGAAAGATGCACTGAATTGCGCGTTGAGTACTTTTGTTTCACGTGGCATCGTCCTGGATTGATTGACGGGGTCCCCAAAATGTTATTTGTAAACGACATCAAGTTGGACTTCGTTTTGCGCGAAGTACGAGATACATGTATTGCTAGGTCTACCGGGACTCGAACCCGGAATCTACTGCTTAGGAGGCAGACGCCTTATCCATTAGGCCATAGACCCCTCAAAAGCATCCGGTTTCACTTTATTATAATATTTAAACCAAGCATTGAAGACCCTTGTTTACTTTTTTTCTTACGTCACTATTGCATCAATGCTTATTTCAAAGGCGTCACAAGTGCGGCAGTTAAAAATCACTTCTTTGCTGCACATACTGAGTATTGTATTGCTAGGGGTTGAGAAAGAATAAAAATGCAAGGAGCTAAATAGAAGTAAAGCATTTGGGATAAAGCGTGAATAAAAAAATTTATGAGTCACGTGGACGAAATTTCTACGTTAATCATTTGCCCTTTCGGGTTATTTAGAATTTCTACAATGTCTTTGGTCTTTGCCACTAAGTTCTTTGCTTGAAAGCGACACAATCGTTTTTTCAACATGGTAATGTGCGTTCTACTTTTTTTACAGGCAATTTAAAATATTCCGCAAAGGAATGCTTGTTTCCAATCATTACAATCTTCATTTTCTACACCACTTTACTTCATTATGCCTTGCGAAGACTACGATCACAGCAGAAGGCATTCACACATATGCCACTATTTCGTTTTTCCCTGCGGACGACCGTTCAACCTGCGCAACTTTGGTGACCGTGTCTAATTGACATAGTACACCAGTAAAGAGCAAAATCACTGGCTCATTTAGCGGGTCGTGGAAGAAAAAAAGGTCGAGCTGGACGACAATTTTATGATGCGCTAAACGATGTTGCTGATCCCAATCAAGGCGAGATGACTCTGACTGCTCAATGCTATCCTTCCCTCGAGAAAAAACGCGACTTTGTATTTAAAGCTTTTGTGGAATGGTAAGGCACATGTGTATTGCAGGTCTCATTGGTTTATACAGCTTCATTAGTTTTAAGCGAACTATGTTCACCAAGAAATCCAAAATCGCCTGAAACGGTGTTCATCGTTTCTGCCTTGTCACTGCCTATGTCTCTTTCAAGTATGTGAATTTAAGTGCGATCCATGTACAATGGTGCTACACGTCTCGATGTGTCCCAGTTCCGTTTCCACCACTTCGTAACGATAACCCGCCATTATCTGAACCATGGCAGCGATCACCGAGCTTTTTGCATCTTTGCTATTAACGACACTACGGTGGGCTTGGGATATTTGCGGATACACCACAAGTCAAGCTCACACCGATACGGAATACCCTTTTATTCCTACATTCCATGTCGGAACGCTCGGGATGATTCTCTGATGTACACCTTGATATCAGTCCACGGTCGCCAAAAAGTGAAGCTCTAAGGCTATCACAGGCCTACATGGAGACTTGTGGCAGACGCCATATCAAAGGACACACCATAATCTGGAGGATATTTTCAATAGGCAATACACTGCGGATTCACTAAGCAAATATTGTACTTCTATGACGATACTTCCAGTTTTGCATTTGGAAACGCTTTTCCGAATGATTTTTGATACAATAACCTGATATCACAAGGCTTTTGTTAAACAGCACGTTACCTCATAACGGTGTTGGTATGTTGTTTGACATGGTGGAGATGCACTTGTCTGTACGTAATCAGGATGCAGGTATATTTGCTGATAACATGTTATCGACAGGATGGTTAGCGCTTATAGAGATATAGTATATTTTCTCTTTCTCCTGTGGCCACTGATATACTTGATAACCGGATGATAACGAAAACAGGAAGGTCGTACTAAAAGCCCAGGTTTTGACGCATATAGCTTGCTATCGGCTAGTGACTCACTTCGTAGAGTGTATATCTGTTTATTCTCGAGCATGCTACGCATAAAAAAATTGGTATAATGCTGATATGCAAGGATAACAAGAATGCGACAAGAGAACGAAGAGGCCAAACGTTAAGTATAATTTACAAGAATGTTGCGGGATGGATGTGCGTGTTTGAGTATTTTCATGTGACTTGTGTGCGTGACAACGCGTATGTGTGTGTGTGAGAGAGAGTACTCATAGTACGGCTAGTGGGGGGAGTGCTGTTTGGGTGATAATCCATCCAGAGAAGGCGAGCGAGTCGAGGTAGATCCGGGAGGGGTGACGAGAGCGGACGACGCTTGATGTTGATGGCCTATCATTTGGTCGAAGGTTGAATGCCTCGAAGCAGAGGTATTATAAAGAAATGGACGGCTTACCGATGGTATTATTGCGCATTTGACCGGTCACTGCGGCAGCAATCATTTCATTCGTCATGGTAATGGCGGCTTGTTGGGCAGTCGTGGTCTTAGGTGACGTGCGCGCGATAGGGATATTGGCAGAAGAGGGGTGACATTTGGAAGTCAAGGCAGGTATCGTGTCAGTGCCCTTTAGCTGCTGGAGCAGATCACCCTCTTGCAGAAGTGTGCGGGGTATGGTATCGTCATAACTATCCAGGAGTTCAGTTCGAAACAGTTCTATGCCTCGGCTCAGGCAGCTTACTCTGCTTCAATCGTTTCAGTATCTGAGTCTGTGGGTTCATCGTCCGAGTCAAATTGGAACCGGCCGCGCGGACAGGCTGGGTGGCAGGTACGATCAATGTGGATACGACCGCCTCGGCCCATACGCCGTCGAAAGAGAGGTTTACGCTTAGGTGGCCAGTGGGGTACAGCGGCTGTGGTGCTGTCGAGCGTTTGGAAGAAGTGAAGCGAAAGTGAAAGCGGGAAGGGTTGATAAGGATTCTACACGACGTACATACACGCGTTGGCTCAAGAATCCATTTAATCTGCACAACAATGTTTCCTTACCGAGGAGACGTCTTCGTACACTTTGTCCTGCTGATGCTTCCGGGTGAGCTCGGCGTCGAGGGCCATGAACATGGACGTCTTTCTCTTTTTCGCTTCGCTCTGGTCCTCACGACGTAACTTGCCCAGCGGAATTTTGATGGTCGTGCTATACGCATACCAAGAGATAAAAAAAAAATAAAAAGATAAAGTATGAGAACCATGATATATCCACATGTTGTTTTAAATACCTTGGTCCATCGCCCTTGCGCTTTTTGGCGGGAGGCGTGGGTGGTGATGGGTAGAGGACTTCCTCGTCCTGGATACCGAGCCGGAGCTGATACTCGCGCAGCTCACAGCGTTTATCAAAAACTAACCTGTCCTGAATCAGGGCGTCCTTGCGCATCTTTTCACGGCGCAGCACCATCTCGAGCAGATTGCGCGCTGACTCCATCTCGGTACGTAGACGCCGCAAGCGCTCAAGCGACTGCTGGTCGGCGCGGCGCGTTTTCCGCACCGGTTTGGTTTCGCGTCGTCGAAAGCAGGTGTATGCGTCGACCTTGTCCTTGCTGGGTTCTTCAAACTGGAGGGCGGGTAAGATGGGCTTGCCTTGGCGTTCAATACGTCGCGCGCGCCAGTGGACAAAGACAGCCTGGGCTTGTTTAAGCTGGGCATGTATCGGGGCATCTTTGGGAAGGTAAACCAAGAGGTCATCCAGCGCATGAGGGGTTTGAGATGCATCCTACATATCCGTAAGCCAATGAAAACATGTTATTGGAAGTAATACACTTGCCAGATACAAGTGGGGCATGTGCGTCTCGGTGATGGTCTCGAACTGGTCCATGATATCTTCGAGGAGGGACTCTGAGAGACGCAGATCGGGAGTATCGGCATTGTGGCGGGCCAGGAACGCTTCATCATGCTCATCGATCACGTAACCGCAGCCACCAGTTTCCTCAACAGTGATGGAGAAACGAATATTGTTGATGGGTATCTTGGTAGGAGCGTACAAGAGGCGGTAATCTTTCTCGGGTATCTGCTGGGATGCTTTGGGAGTGGGTATATAGCATCGCTGTTGTTCGTCGGCACCGGAGGTGACAGCTGCCTGAGCAGAGGACAGCGCAGCTTGCAAGTCATGCTACAAATGGTACAGGATAGATACAAATGGTACATGTGAGTGATACTGTAAATAGAAGAAGATGATAGAACACATGGCCATGCACGTGTGCCACTCCCTCCCCCTCCTCCCTCCCTGTCTCCCTCTTCCCCTACTCCTGAAATCTTTCCACTGGGTGCATTCTATGTATCATGTCTCCCGAGCAGCCCAGCAGCATAGGATTATAATAAACCAAAAGAAATAAGAGAAAAGATAACAGATGGCATATAGCAGATAGCAGCAGGCAGCTGAGAGCAGAGAGCAGAGAGCAGAAACAGAGAGCAGAGAAAAGAGACAGAGACAGAGAGACAGACAGAGAGAGAGAGAGAGATAGCGAGCGATAGCCAATCAGAACCAAGTACGTACTTCCTCCTCCTCTTCCTTCTCCACGCCCGTCTCTATCTGAGGAACAGAGCGCTGTGTGTTGGCCTCGTCATGAATGTCTGGGAGCTGAGACTCCTTGAATATGGGCAGAGGGTGCTTGGCAGAAAGCTTCTTGACTCGAAATCGCGACACCATCTGTTTAGTCATGGGGACGAGCAAGCAAGAGAGAGAGAGAACAGTTGGGGTTTATTGAGGTCCAAGTAGTCTTCAGATCACTGCCAGATGACGGTCGTAATCTGACTGACGTTGAAGTATTTTTTGGTTTTGCAGTTGGAATGGGTTTAGACAGAGCCGTGTGCTTGCTTTTCCTTGTCTCTTTTTCTTCCTTTTTTTTGTAGTGCTCCTTGTTGTCGTCTGTACAAATAGTATTATAAAACCATGCTGTCTGATTGGATGAAACATCAGATTCAATTCATCCTTTTTTCCCTTCTTCCCCGCCCCCCCTTTCCCCTCTCCAAATTGGCTCCCACACATATTTTACTTGTATGTATTGCGTGTAATTCATCATCCTATACGCTGGATATTGCCTCCACGCTTGATTTTTTCTAATCCTCATCGTCGTTATCAGAGTCTTCTGCTGCAGAGTCGTACTCCTCAGCCACTTCGCTACCACTCTCATCGGGTGCGAAGTCCTCATCCGCTATTCAGAAAAAAGAAAAAAAAAAAAGAAAGGAATAGTTAGCGCAATTCACCTCAGTATGTGCTGGACTTACGTGATTCTGAGTCCTCATCTTCACCCATATCCATCTCCACCGTCTTGTCTGTCCGTCTCTTTTTCCGGCTGGTTTCAAAGCTGTCGTCGCCCTCATCTTCATCCAAATCTTCCAGTTCGGCATAGGACAGGATGCCTTCTTCGGTGCCCACCGTCTTCACCTTGATGCGCTTTTGCTTCAAAAAGTCCTGGATGTTCGCGTACTCTTCGCGATTGATGCTGGAAATTTGGATCTCGTTGCCGCCTTTCATATGGAACTTCATGTCAAATGTGCGCGAAGAACCGCCCGTGGTGGTGCCCACACGGCTGAACGTGACAACGCCAATCTCGCTGTGCAGGATCAACGTGGGTGGTTTTGGAAGGAAAAGGAGACTCTTCTCGAGAGGATAGAGGAAGCCCTCATTGGCCTTCATGGAGCATTTCAGAGCGTGTGCTCCATGGTGGCTATGTTGATTGATAGGTGAATGGCAATGCATAACATCAGAGAAAGACGTTTTCCTTCGTACCTGCGGTAATTGCCGGGTATAGTGACTTTGCGGCCCGTCAGTCCTCGGAAGATGGTACTGACGACTTCATATGTGGGTGCATCATAATGCTTCTGGAGTTTATCTTCGTACTTTTCGGTCATCGTTGACCTGATAAATCACTAGGTGAGCTCAAATCAAATCATAGCTATAAAGAATTATGGCTTACTCTTCAATGTTCAGTTCTACGTCAATTTCATCATCGCGCACAAACTGGAACACCAAGAAAGGATATTTGGTTTGACCTTGCCGTAACGGAGGGTCCAAGCCAATCTAATCGTTGCGTCAATTTCTTCAACGCGTATGATCCCGTTCTACTTACAACGAAGAGGACGTGCATGTCATCTGGCTTGAGGAGCAAGAAGAGTCGTGTGATGTTGTTGTAGAGGATCTTGTAGTCGTAGGTCTTGCCACGTAGCCGAAGGAAGTCCTGGTACATGTCGATATTGTAACGACCACTAGAAGTGGGATAGGTAAAGTGTCAATTCATATCCTGATTCCATAATAGATGAGAGTCACTTACCGAGGCGTCAAACACAGCACTTCCTGGAATTGAACGATGTTTTCGGTTGTGACTTGGCTGAGCTCCAGCTTGGACTTGACGAGATCGTAAAAGACCTGTTGGGTTGTGTTATTATCCCAGTCCATTTTTCCCGCTTCGTCTGTGTGTCTTACCATGTCTGCATTCACTTCCTCTTCCTCTTCTTCATTGTCGTTTTCGGTGTCCTTGGCTACCGTACCAGGCACGTAAAAAGTGACGTCCATGAGCTCGTCGATCTCTTTGGGACTCACACCCTCAGGCGCAGGCTGCCCAGGGTCGACAAAGTTGATTGCCACTTCGTTTTTGCTTGGCTTGTTGGAGCCAATGGCTTGGCCCAGCGGGAATTCTACCATGGGCTTATTGGAGACGTTGAAGACGAGATTCGATCCTGAAAAAAGAAAGACAGAATCACAATGAGCACCGTGCTGATTCCCGTGGCAGGATCGCTCACCTTGGAAGTCATAGCGACCCCAATTCCAACCCTTGACGCTGACTTCCTTGACCTCGATCTGAAGCTTGTAAAATTTGCGGACGGCTTCCTTGACCTCCTCGAGATCCTATTCCAAAAGATGAGCCGAATGACGACTATCTCCAAGCAGAATGCATACGTCTGTTTTAAAGCCGTCAAACTTGAGCACTTCGTCGTTTTTGAGGTGAGCACGCAGCTGGTATCCGCGAGCGGCACGCATCCACACGAGTTTTCTGAGATCGTCGGGCGAGACAACTTTTTTCTTGTCGCTGCTTGCTTTCCAACCAATGCCATTGGCTGCGATGCGGAATCGGCCTTTGTCAGGTTGAATGCCGCAAAAGATTCCGTCGAAATCCAGATGCTTGTCGGTCATGGGTGGGTCAGATATGCTTGAAACAAGAAAAAGAACAGAAACAGAACAAGACGACTTGAACGCAGCAAATTCTATATCATATTGGACGCGACTCCAAAAATGGGAGCGCGACGTGAGAAATCAGTCACAGACGCGTTTACGAATTATACTGCCTCTGGGTTCTTGGCTGGTCTAAGAGATCGGCAGACCTTAAAATAATAGAGTTATCTAAGATACATGCACAACGCTATATGAGTGCTTGCCCAGATAGATATACGACTCCTTCCGTCCTTTGGCTCAAGCTTAAGGTTCAGTGTTAACGGTTACGTTAGCCACTTGAATTAGAAAGACACGTCTGTGTCGCGACATAGATCCATCTTTTGCATATTGCCAGAATATAGACTTACCCATAGTACCCATCAAAGAGTCCCGAGTAACTATGCAGCAGGAGGAGCTGTATTTATGGCAAATTTAGAGTCAAACACATGAAACAGAGATCAGTCAGTTGCAAAGACCCAAAGGAGGAAGTAGCTCAAGTGGCAATTTGCTACAGACACACCTTGTATTATGTCTGCTAAAAAGTTATACAGGAATCAGTTATAAAGTAGAGTAATTTGGAATGCTATCAGACACCTCTTGCTCGGATACAACCTGTCCGTGATTGTACCTGACACTATTTAAGGCAACCTCGCAGGATCGATTCCGAGATAGGCGGAAGACGCTGAAAATTCGCTGAAAATTCGCTGCGTGCTGTCATGTCAGATTTCTGTCTCCTCATAGGTTAAAAGCCAATGGTATGTAAATGATATGCCTATACTGCTGTAGACGGCAGAAAGAGGATTACAAAGTCATCTCAATTGGCAACTGTAGCCGTACTAGCGCGATACGATGACCTTATACAGATCTATCGACGTTGTACACTTTATATACCGTATTTTTCGAAGACGAGGAATTTAATGGCCTATGGTACATCAGTCGCTAGAAGATGCCGTTGAAGGAAGAGAGTAGCCCAAGAAGACTGAACCTTGTTTGACTACAGCTGCAAAAGACGAAATCACTTTTCAGTAATAAAACTACCAGTGCCATAAATCGACCACGTTCGTGTATTCCTGGGCGAAAAACATTTCGGCCCGAAAGTGCAAGCAGCCCTGCAACCTGGGTTCACAACGAGACAAAACGTTGACACCGTGTCCCTGCTGCAGCTCGCCTATAGCATCACTTCCAAGGAATTTGATGGATATTTTCATATGAGAAGAATACTGGAAGGCAATACTGGAATACTTTACAAAGGTGTTCATGCTCCTATCTTCGACGCTCTAGCGGTAGGTCACACGTGGATAACTGGGACAAAGCCACTGGGGAGTCTTCCGTATACACAGTGGAAGGGAATGGTTAGAACCAAAAAAGAAAACATCCGCTAGTAGATATGACGATTGATAGGTGTCTGCACACTGGCAGTATGACGATGTGCGTTTAGTATAGTCAGATTACATTAGGCACAATATTCTACACTGTGCAGCCTACCTTCGGAAACACACATTAGGCAAAATATCCCGCGTTGAGAGCTTTTCTAATCTTTTCTATTATCTTATGCTGATGTCATGGAGTCATTGCTGGGGAGGAGAGCGTCATATTGCATGCTCTGCATTCCTTTTGAAAACTTGTAAAATGGGATATCTTTGATCGGCTAGCATGACAACAGTTTAAATTATCTAGACAAGCAATGTATTATTATTTCCTTTGATAGGCGAGTTTAGCAAAAGTTCAGGATCAAATCTGCATCTATAGTAATCTCTATGGGTATGGATCGGGCACCGGCGGACGCATTGTTTTGTAAGAAAGAATTTTTGTTCCTCATGAATTGGTGCACATGGTCTATTGCCCAGCTCTGATAACCGCCGACGCATCGTACGACGTGAGCATGGCCTAATTGTGTCGAATCCTGACTGCAAGTGCGGTTGGTCACCCTGGTCACTCAATTACACAGCATGGTAAGGAAAGTTGATTTCATTGTCCTGCACAACATTGGGTCAGCCACCGGCTGTTGTAGATGATGGGAAGGACGTACAGAAATAAATGTGAGTAGCATGGAGGAAACAAAACACCTATTGTACGCAGACAGGGTGGGACACAAGCTGGTTGTTCTATCGGGGTCAATAGAATCGACTCTAATTTTTTTTATCGATCATTCTTTGTTCGAGATAAGATTGAGTTGATGTCGGGTTTCCGGGCTTTTTTTCTTTTCTTTGGAACGGAGCAGTACCTCAAAAGAGGCTAACGCGGGTGGCAAAAAGTGCTCTTCCTTCTCCAAAGGAGCGGAACGGTTGTCATACCTTGGGATTCCAAGGGGGCCGAGGACGGAGGAGGTTTCAGGGGGTCGAGGGGGGAGGAAATGGAGATTGCGGTGACGCGATGCCATGCGTGTGTTACACCGATGCTGACACACGGGTGTTTACAAACCCTTTTCTTCGATGTTTATTTTGAAAAAGAGGAGCATCTGATATGTGATATGTGAGACAGAGTAACAGGGCTTGCCTTGTCTCGAAATGGATATTTCTGGTGCTTAGGGGTTGGGCAGGAAAGGCACATGAGTAAAACAACTTACATAAGAATGTTTATGATGTTAGGGGGTGACATACACAAGCAAGCGTCTGCCTTGTGTCCCCCAGTCTCTTGCTGCATAGTCGCTTATGACATTACACAGCCAAGAATTATACCATATCGACACCATCATTTATTTTGAATGGACCTATCCAGGTTGTACACATGAGCAGCGCCTCACACCTGAACAAACAGGGTCGATTAGTTTGAAAGAAAAATCACGCGACGGTTGCAGCAAGACTGGAACATGGAAAGCTGATCATTGCCTAAAACAATGCAGGGTTCTCAATGCAAACCCGACCGGGCTGCAGAGAAAAAGAATGTACCACGCGGTACAAAAACCGAGAGAGCGGATGTGATGTTCATTTTGTTTATATAATAAAATTTAGATGGATGCATGGAATATGTGTGTCGACTATATATGCTGTACAAGTTTTCGAGGATGCAAAAAGGTTGAAGTAGAGGTGTAAGGCGAGCAAATGAGAGGAAGGCTGCACAAGAGAGATTGCTGTGCGTGGTGATAGGAAAATATGAAGCAGTAAAAGGTAAGTTTGTACCGAAAAGGTTACCCGTGTACATGTGCCACGGGTTCAAGGAGGAGAGAGAAGGATGACGAGCGAGGGCGGATAACAAGATGGGGGATTTTTTAGGTTCGTGGTAGTGAGGATGAGCTCTTGCGACTAGTGCCCTGACTGCTAGTGGTCGAGTGTCCAGATGAGTTTGTGCCAAGGCGTCGCAGCGAGGAAGGATCTGAAGAGGTGGCGGCTGTCGATCGGGTCTGGGCCAATTTTCTGCTTGCTGCGACTGAAAAGTGACAAAAATAATGGCAATGTGGGTCAAGATATAAGCTTTTCGACATCTTTTTGAGTAGACACTTACTGTTTTTGGCTTTTGCCGCCCGATCAAGACGGTGAATCACCACCTCCAGATGTTTGAGCCACTTGTCCAGATCTTCTTTGCTGTTTGTACGCAAGACATGCGTGGTGGGCGCACCCATGTAGGTTGTGTTGAGAGTGTCGACGCCTTGAAAGGATGAAACGATTTCAAGGCAGTGGTCCTGACCACCTGCCTCGTCTGCGCTCAGCGCACGTATCCTGGCTCGTTCCAGGTTCAAATGACCCTTGTACTGCAGCACGGTACGATTGCCTTCTTGCTTGGGTCGCACAATCGCTAGCAAATCTGAAAACAGAAAATAGGTACGTTCTTCTCCGGATCGCGAACCAGCCACGACGCGGGCGAGCTCGCCTTGCAGCACCAACCGTCGTTGCGCCTTGACGCCAAAGGGTGCGCCGACGAGGGCTTGGTGAATCATGAGGACTTGGTCCACGTTATCTGCGTCATTCACCCTGGGGCGGCGTAATAAAAGCAATGATAAGCCATCACGTGGGTCATTGTGTACCTCTTTCAGCGAATATGAAACTTACTTGTGGCGAATATCTTCCTCGAGCGCTTGAATTTTCTGTTTGCACTGCTGAAGCCCTGCATAATCCGGGTGCATGGGTGTCGTTACATCGGCAAGCTTTGTCACCAGTTGAGCATATCGATTGACGCAGCCGGCGGGAATCTGCAGCAGCGAAAGCAATGTCGCACCCCGGAGAGACGCGTGTTTGTGGGCGTTCTATGATCGAAAAAAGAAGAAAAATGTACAACAGGTCACGTTAGCGAATGCATTTGATTATCATTTGCAGCTGTTCCTCGCTCTTTTTTTTTTTCTTCGTCTTGCTTACGTACGTCGATAAACTTTTTAAAGGGCTGGTAGCGCGTGAGGCGCTCATAGGTTGTCACCGCAACGGCGTAATTGTCGAGATAAGCATGATACACATCGAGCATGGGAAACTGTATTACGTATCATATTATTATAAGCCTCAACGCGTTCCATTGTTGCATTGTCATAAGCGAGTCTTACCCAGGACTGGAAAACATCCGAGATAATTTGCGTGGGACCCCAAATGCAAAGTCTAACGGACAATAATTTCGAATAAGGGAAAATGTGTATTGGGTGACAAAAAAAGGAAGTCCTTACCGTTGCTCAAGGCTTTTCAGAATCTCGCGCTGGACATTCAGAATGTCGTCAAAGTTGCCAAATAGCCAACGAATCTCCCGTTCGGTACACACCATTTTCTTCATGCCCAAAAAGTTGAATCCGGATGACTTTGAGTCTTTCCGCAACGGCTTGAGGAACACGTCGACGACCAAATCCAGCGATTCGAGGTACGCCTGCTCTGATGTGAACAGTTTCTGTACCAATGCCTCACGGTTGCGGTGCACGAGCTCGTGGTCTAACGCAATCAGAGCGTTGAGAAAAAAGAAAGCGTTCCCTCCACAAGCACAGAGAGACACGTACCGATAAGACCGTCGTCGACGTCGTCGTAATCAAGACTGTTGATAATATCGAATTGGTCTTCTGAAAGTTGCTGGCCGGTGCGAGGGGGTGCGCCGGATGGGAAAAATGAGGCCGAGTCCGATGAAAAAGCGGTGAGATTCGTCATGCCACTCGGGTAGCGCGAGCCAGAATCAGCATAGCTGCTATTTCGACTGGATACGCTGCTCATGCTGATAATGCTGTGATGATGGTTATTATTCTGCGTGGACGTCGAGCGTCTGGGAATTGGGGACGGTGGCGGTTGGTCGTCCATTTTATTTAGTTGTCGAATTTGGCTGTTATTGCTTTACGTGTGTTTAGGTGAGATAAATGTATCTTTGTGTGCGAAAAGAGAAGGAGAAGGACAAGGAGAAGAGGAAGAAAGAGAAAGAGAAAGAGAGGATAAGGAAAAAGAAACGGGTTCTAAAGTTCACTTGTATTTTTTTTTTTTCGGAAGGATCGTCACGTCTCTATAAAATGGCACGCGCGCATATGTGTACATCAGACCCACCGAAAGTATAACAAAGGGAAGTCGGGACAACTCGTGTCCTACGCCTTTACTGGCAATAGCGGCGCCTGTCTGACCTGAGTGTGGTTGCCCGCCCAAAAGTGCGGCATCTTTTGCCTACAACCTTTCCTCTTTAGGTGCCGTAATTTTATTTATTCTCAGTCAAAATTTGCGCCATGACGATTGGCTTCGCTTTCTTTTTTTTTCCCCTCTCTTTAATTTCATAGGATGTGCGTACGCATATAGCGTGTATAAAGACGTCGTGTAAATCCAGAAATCAGGGGGAGCGAGGGTCCCCAACAAATTTCACAACCAGCGAAACAACTCTACATTCTCCTCAGGGACCTTATTACTAAACCTTCCAAATAACTGCTATTCTGCCCCTCGATTGGTAAGCACGAATCAGTAACTTCAAATTTCAGTGACAAAGCGAGGTGATCCAGGTGAAAAAGGTAATATTTCAATTTGCTACTATTAAGCCAGCTGGATTTCCGTGTTTCAGGGTGTCCTCCTATTGGTTTAACATTGTATTGTCATCTGCAGCTAGTATTCAATTAACCGAAAACCCAGCTACTTGCGAATAAATGACGCGTCCAGAATAGAATATCTCTCATCTCAGAACTCAAGTAGATATACGAATAAAATGCGCTCAAGCGAGTATCCTGGGCTTTACTAAAGCTACATGGAATTCATGAAATGAGAGAAGTTCGAACACTGCGCGTTTCTTTTTGCGAAATCAAGAGCGTTATATTGGCATGAGGAGGACGAACCAATAATAATAACAGAACGATGCTTTGTGGAGCCTAGGGTCGGTAAATGACATCATATATTGCCCATGAGGAAGTAGTCCAAGTAGTACCACAGCAGAAAATATTGTATGTATAGATTCACGCGTCTTAGTTATGTCTTGGTAGAAAATGAAGCACAACTTTGGTATATGTTCGCACGATGCAGGAAAAAAAGAAGGAACAAAACCCTATTAATGTTTCTATTCACGACCGTGTGAAAAACCGAAATAGGCCAAGAAAACAAAGGAATAGCCCAACCGCGGTGGCCTCTCCCAGGGCCATATGGCTGAAACAAGCAGGTCTACCTAACCAAATGCGCCCTTGGCACGATCTGTTCCGTGATCTGACAGCCCTTGCAGAAAAGGGACATGGCGAGGAAGACGCTTGAGATAAAGTTCCTTCGAAGAAACCGGTCAATATACTGCGGCATCGCAAGCTTCTGGACCACTGTAATGAGTAGTAAAAGAAGCAACTATTTCGTTATATTATCAAAGAAATGTGAGCTACTGGTGAATTAGGGAGGTATGCAAACGCAGTAATGTGCAAGGAGAGGATATTTTGACGTTTGAAGTAGCGAGGCAAAGAAAGGAGACAGTTGCGAGGCTGAACGCTGCGTGTCGTAAAACATAAGGTACCAGCAGACAGAATTATCATCGAACAAATCGCTCGACTGGCTGGCTTAACAGTACTCCTTTGGACCGTATAGATACATCTTGGCTAACAAGCACGCACTCTGACTCTATCAGTTGAACAGCTACTTCCCAGAAAACATAATAATTTTTCAGAAGGGGTCCTTGCTCGCTGGTCGCTAGGTTCAAATGGACACTTGCCTTCGCCCTAATTCCTGTTACATAATTCAGCTAGCCTCGCTGCTGTGGCTTCCTATCAGATTATAGAGCAGTTTTCCTAGCACACAATCCCTTTTATGAACTCTACCGATGCGTTGGATACGCTTATGCATCCCTCTGGAGATATGATGACTAAGACCGCCTCGTATACTTTTTATCATCCCTCATCATGCGCATCCTTGCTTTTCCCAATGTCAGACAATTTCCCATGACACGTCGCCGGTGGCTTCTTTGCCATGTATGATTTCCGACCAAGTTTTTCGAAGAAGTGCGGCATGCTGGAGTACTGAAAAAATGATATCGTTTATCAACGCTCTTCTTCCTTTTTTAGTCGAGAATACTCAGGTCTTTTTGCGCTCGTGACTCCACTACGCAAACAAGACAAGACTTGAGATCATATTGAGGCGCACTACCGAGAACTTTTTTTTTTTTTTTTTTGAATGCAATAACAACGGCGCTTTCCGAGAGGTTGGGTACTGGGGTCATAAAAAATGGCATGCAGCGATTTTTGATCACCGACGCAAGTCCAACTTACTCTCGAGGGACCACCACCTAAAAAAAAAATTTGGCACCATCCGGTAAGCGTGGAAGTCTCCACGAGTAAGAAAGTACAGAATGATCGATTTTCCCCACCTTTGCCATGTCACGCATCCACGGACAGTGTTGACCTGCCTTACATCATCAACACCCGCTGCCAACTTTCACGGAAGGTATCGGGCGATCGGGTTCTGTGCGTGGGTAACTTTTCAAGCGACACGACCGCGAGCAGCTCAAAAGGAAAAAAATAGAATGCACAAACAGAGAGTTGCCAGAAAGTTGCTGCTGATAACTTGCTTTCTAGGTGAAATGGTCCTCGCCACCCATGCGCACCATACCTCATGTTCGCCGGCTACCTCCATGCTTCTTAGCGTGTTGATACAATTTGCTTGCTCTTTTCCGGCTCCTCACTTATTTCTTGTGATCATGTCAGTCAATTGATTGCAAGTAGCGTAGCCTTATATACCGTGCAAGCAAGTTCGTACTTATAACCAATCCAACTGCTCGGCTCAAAAATATATTAGTTCAACCGATCACACTCGGTATAGACACACTGGCGAGATAACAGGGAATATGTTACCTCAACTTTGGTTATGTGTTCATCATGATACATAATTCATGCCACGTTGTCGCTGCATGGTCCATTGGTATTTCACTCACAGCACATCAGAGAGAGGCTGACCACAGGAGCGACTTTTGCTAAAGGGAAGATTCTTGCTTGTGTAATGAAAATGCCTGTAGAATGTGGGCAAGAGCTAGGCTCCGTGACGCTCCTGACGTGCCATGTGACACCTACTGAAGACTGGAAGGTATACGCGCGATCTGATACACGTTACCCACATTCATACATACACGCACACAATCGTATAATTTATGCGCACGCGCCTCGAGCGCGGGAACATTCTCGAGCTTGATAATCAACCCGAACCCTTGCCTTCGTATAATGTTTGTGTCTGCTCATCCCATATCAATTAGATATTAAAAGAGCACGAGGGGGGGGGGGTTTACAGAGCACTGGTTTCAGGTATGACGCTCTTTGCTTTTTCTTTTATGTAGTATGGTTTTGTGCCTCGGGTATTTGTCGTACAAGTCGTGACACTTGTTTATCAAGGCACATCGATTTGTAGATACGCCGACGGCATCTTCCTCATTGACGCTGCTTCACCTCATAGGTACTACTACTACATGAGGCGCTTTAACTTGTCGTAGTCTCTTCGGCAGCTTTGCGTTGGTATGCATACACTGTGATAGGCAGGACGGTCTCCTCAGGAAGGGTATAAGAAAAGTATAACATTATGTGAAGATTCTATACGTTGGCTGCGTGCTCCTCTTCAATTTGTTTTTATATGAGGAAGATGAAGTTTGTGTCGTGTCGTACCACTTGGTTGGCATGATGTGCGTATGACGAACGAAGATTGCTCTGGAGGGCAAGAAATGGAGTAGGCTATGAGCCATTATAAGGTGAAACGTCGAGAACATGCCTGTCTCTTATTTTCACGCTATGCGAGATCACCGGGCTCAGCCCAAATCCCCAGCCGGCCGGGATGTGCAGAGATCACACCCACGCACGAGCATTTTTCCGCGCTCGTGCTGGTGCTCTACAGAATGTCTGAAGGATCGTATGACATGGGAACTGCCTCTCTCCTTTTGATGTTTTTATGTCATTTACCGCTTCCCATAGCGGAATGTGCCTGTGTCATGTACCTATGCGACAAAAATGAGATAATTTAGTGGGCGGTAGCCACGACTAGTTGCACAAGACTAAAGGCAATAAACGCACCAAAAGGAAAAGTATTGCTCATACATAGTGAGCTATGTGAGTGTGCTTTATATTGGCAGCAACGGCAGCCTTAGGAGGATGAGGGAGAGGATATGAATAAGTATCACGACATGACTCTGCAGACCGTGTTTTGTAATACAGAAGAAGCTATACAAGCGCATGTCAGCTGAAGGTAGATGGGTAACAAATAACCCATGATGAAACTCTTACCCAGACGCCGGGGACCCCTTAATGTTTTGCAAGAAAAATGCATGTGGCGTGAACAGACTAGCTATGCCACATGCCTATGGATGCGATCGTCCCGTGCGGGGACCAGGAGGAGGGGGTGTGAGAGTGAGTGAGAGAATAGATCACATTCATACGTCGGAAAGGGGACAGCGAAGATGTGGATTGATAACGTAAATCAAGCGCCATGGCACAAAAGACACAATAATTTTTTTGGCGCGCTGCTGGGCGTCTGTGACACGATTCGATTTAGTACGTTGGATGACCGCGAACGCACCCGTATTGGCTCAGCAATAAGAGACCCGTGACAGGGCCTCATGGGTGATACGAAAAGTAGAGGCTCGCAATAGCTGTAGCAGCGTAAAGAAAAAAAAAGCAAATATGAAGAAAATATATATCAGAGAAAGCCATTCAAGCCGTATAAATATCGTCGTGTGGATGATTATCATCGAAGGTCGTCATGACAGGGCTGGAGTCTTTGAAGTGAGAAGCAAAGAGAAGGAAAGGCACACAATACACAGAAGTAAAAGCCGACCTGCATAGGTATATAAAAGGGCCCGTACTCGTAACGGGGCATTTCCGGTTCCTCTCTTTTTTCATTTTTATTTTTTCCCTTCCTTGTAATATACAGAGTGGCACGATAAACTTCAAACCTTTTGCAAGTGAGATAAAGAGATCCTTGCTCTTGGCTGGTTTATGCTAATGATATATGAAAAAATGAAAAAGAAGACTATACATATACATATATACAGCTATACAAGAAGACCGACCGCTGCTTATAGATGAGCGCCTATTCAGAATTAAGCCCCCTGCATTATCAGCAGCAGCACCGTCATCCTTCAAAAGCGAGCAGGTCAAGCAAGGGCGGAAATACATTGGCCGGCGTTTTCTCCACTACGACGCGTCCTGGTGGCCTTCGAGAGGAGTACTACCCCGAACACCATGACAACAGCATTATCAGCAGCGACAATAGCAGTAGCAGCAGTAACATAGGCGACGGCATGAACAGTGCACCTCCGTATTACTCCAGCTCCGTACCGACGTCGACTGTACCACTGACAATTCCCAAGAAGTCGATGCATATGGCAATGTCCGATCGCGGCCAATACCCATTCCCCTCGTCCGATCCTACTTCCACTTTTTCGTATGCCCCGACGCTGGCGGCCAAGACCACGCTGCAGCCCGCCACAGCCTCTTCCTTCTCTGCTCCCCGACAGGCTCCTCCTCCTCCTCCTTCTGCCCCGACTTCTTTGCTCCGACACATCCCTCCCACGCCACCTATAAACGTTCCTAACAGCAACAGCCACAACAATAACAGCAAGTCCAGCCACCCTGCTGCCCTCAATGGCACCTCTCCCTCATCGCCGCCTGCCCGTTCTTATTTCACCTGGCTGGTCTTTTTGCAAGAACAATGGGTGCCGTTCGATGCACCGAACCAGATCAAGCTGGAGCAGACGTTGTCGCTGGGCGGCACGTTTGTCGATGTTTCGGATACGCACTTTCCCAAAGTCAAGCGGGTCCGAGTATTTCCAAAGAACAATTATTTAAGCTATCTCGGCGTCAAATACCGCCTCTCACGTATCATGCAGCCAGATGCCTGGCTGGACCATGCCCCCGCCAAAGAGCACGATCCATAACAATTAAAGTAAAACAAAAAGAAATTATACATGTATCTGACATGTGCTCTCAAGCTGGTATACTCTTCCCCGCGCATTGTGTGAGAAGGGACTTCGTACACAATGGTACTGTATGCCTGTTTTCTTTATGCAGATGCGACTGCCATCTCTCACTGATAAGGTATGGGCCCAATACCGATGGAGTGTGTGTTCTCCATGCTTTTTGTGTATTGAATGTTATCTGCATCATACCGTCCTATTCTGCTGCTGTATTCAACAGTCTAGTGCCCGGTTACACATGTGCACGACGAAACTCTAACGCACATGAGCCAATGCTGCACAATCTCACAACGTGGTGAATCTTATACGCATCAGTGCTTATTTCTTTACTAAAAGCTGATAAAGTAACAAAGATCAAATATAATCCAGCCACATGCAATAAAAAATCGCCTATCTATGAGGATGAATGCAAGTGCGCGTGTCGCATATGAGGTCATAGCGCACTGGCTCTGATATGACGTATGCCGCGCCAAATTGACCACTGATTTCGCCCCATTCAAAAAGAGGGGTGAACTTCATTCGCTTGATTACTCCATATGGAAATATGCCAGATCTCACGCTTTCCATTTAGTAGGCTGGCGTCAGCTTCCGAAAAGCTCTTTATTTCTAGGCCTTCATGAAAAGTTGGAAAGAGGCAAGTGCTTTAAAAAAAGAAAAAGAGAAAATGAGTAGCAATCCAGCAGCAAATGCGTCGCTATGCACTGTACGTTGGTCCTCTCTGGGCATTTCTCTTTGGCCAGTAGCCGGCCTAGCGAGGCATACGCGGCGGTCATCTATCTTCCACTGTTTTGTTACGCCTTGCACAGCGTCGGTATAAACGTACGATACAGCTCGAGAGAAATTATATTGTTTTTATTGTTTTTATTGACAAGTCATACGGTCATGTGCGACAATAGTTATTCTGACCAAAATCTAGATATCAAAGACAAGGATGCTTTTGCGTGTTCCAGGTCTTGCATACTACACATCATTCAGCCTTGCGCGCTTAAATAAGAAGCAAGACAAATGCGAGGGAGTCTGGGATCAATGGTAAGTTGATTGCAGGCTATCGTTCCCAACATTTATAGTCTTTTCCTTCCGGAATATGACAGGCTGTCGGTTCAATATCTTTGTTAGAAAGACCCATAAGAAACGGCTATCGCAGACGTGATATAACAGAAAGGAAAAGATGGCAACGGTGATAAAGCTTAAGGGAGCTTTACATGATGTCTCAAGTTCTAAGTCTTATTTCATCGTATACGAATATCTGTATTATTGCAAAGAAAAAATGGGAGCTTTATATTACACAGGGTCGTCACCTGCTTCAATGATTATCAGTTATCGCAATATGCATGTGACACCAGAGAACGACACTGACCCGAGTAGTAGCGGTACACATGTACTCCCATTACCTTCTCCTTTCTTCTCTCATCCACGGATTTTGTCTCTCCAAGTGCGCACAGAGATCTGCGCCGTGCTAAGTCAACTCGATGTCCGTCAATGCATGAGCTTATCCTCCCTTTCTCATCTTCTTTATATATTAACATGTTCTGGACCTGAGCAATCTGATGCATGTATGTCGGAGTACTGTGCAGAGAATGGAAGGTCCGCTATACTTTTTTGCTTCAGGCAATCATCCCTAATTGCCTTCAACAACAAATGAAAGCGCGGAGGTAATTGGTGAGGAGGAGCATGAAAGAACCCATTCCCTCGTTTTGTTGAGAGTTTCTTCTGCGTCTTTCTTATTATTGATCCGACTTGTCAGGTACGTTAGCAAAGCAGGTGTTGCCCGATCCAAATGCCACTATCGATGGACAGAGAATTTTCATATGGTGTGGTCATCCCAAAGAAGACTTCGGCACTAATAAGCAGGGGCTTATGCACTGAAACCCACATAACACAGGTGTTTCCTCCTAGTCGACATTCTAAAGATGCTTGGGCGCCTCTTTTTCTTCTATGAACGGCTCTCCCTGCAATTAATGAGTATAAGCGAACTCACTATAGCGGTATAATAATATGCTAAGCCAAATGTAAGCTATCAGGAGTAGCCCATTATCTAGCTAATAATCAGCATAATCCTAAACTTTGCTCAAGATGGTTGAGAAACAAAATCCAAATGATAGGGACATATAAGATCATATTATCTAGCCTGTAACAACGAGCAACGCATTAAAAAAAATTCTGCTTAGCAGTCATCAAATTGGTAGCAGACGAGCAAATCACAGTAACCATATTACGATCCTGTGTTTTTGATGCTAGGAGTACTACAGGATGGCTATTCCAATCTTCTAACCAACGAGCGACGTTCTTCTTTATTGTCCACGTACCACATCTACGAGCCGGTTTATTTTGGGCGATTTACTCGTCTGCATAACATACAGAACTCAGCTACCCCGCCTATTCTATCCTGCCACCCGTCGTTCACCTTTGTAGTCCTCGAGATCCCATTTCCATAGCAAGGACACAGGGATATAAAGTAAGTACAAAGATCCAGCCCAGACAAATAGTCGCTAGGATGGCGAATAATAGGCTGAGTCCTTATTTTCGCCATGATTCTAAACAATTGTTTTCATGGGAAAATTGGATGATTAATGGGTATGAAATAAAAAAAAAAAGCCATATAGATCGGTCTGACCTCGATTTGGGAACAGGCCCTCAGGTAAAAAGGCCCAGCCCCGCCAGTCAGAGAATACTTCTAATAATAAAAATGATGTTCGATCGAGCTCTGTTGTAGCATAGCACGACTTTTGACGAACATTCTGAACTGCTGACTCACAAAAGCTTCTTAGAAAGAGGAATCGAATGATAGGTCGTCAATGTGAGTAGAGCTTGAGCGCTGTGTCGGGCGCAAAAGTCTTCATATAATTTATTAATGGCTCCTTGCTATATTTTTGTCATGAATGCCGAGCTAATTTGCCAAGCATCAAATAGAGAAAAAGTCGTTTTGTCAAGTCACTGTCTCGGATTTCCATAAATGTGACGGTTTCCCTTCTTGGTACAGCTAATAGCGAACCGGCATTGCGCAGAACAAAGTATATCGCCTTGCGTGGTCTAATGAGAAAATGATCTTGGACGGTTCTGACTCCTTTCGAATATAGCTGTACATACCGTGTTGGCACTTGACTCAAATAATGCCAGCTTCGATGAAAGAATCGATATCAGTATTGATGTGGACGGATATTGCTTGCATGTGACACGCGAGCCATAAACAATTGGAGACGCAATGTGATTGGGGTGACATGGCTAAATGTTGAACCATGTTTATCTAGTTGAAGGAACACCGCTCTAAATCATTTAACCGTTTTGCAGGATTCAGGGGCCACGCGACAAACCTTTTTCGTAACGTCATTCTTTGCACACTGATATGTCACAATAGCTTGTTTGTTCTGAGGGAACTGCATTACCTTGATCCCTTAATTCCTGGCATAATGTGCCCTATATTTTTCTTGCCCTTTCGAAGGGATCCTTATTGACGCTCTTGTTTAATGTTGAATGCACTGGAAGGGGAAAGGAGGAGTTTACATATAAGGGACACTGGTGAGATGTAGCTGCTTTGCGTCCATAGACTTTTGTTAAAGCCCCCTCCTTCGTACGGGTCAATAGGATGACCTAGACCAATGCAAACATATTCCGGTTCAAGTTTATCGCGGCATCGGGCTATCGATCCAGTAAAGCAAAGTGTTGTTTTAAGAAACTATGGTGATACGAAAGCCACGTTGCTTTTAGCGTAGCACAAGCTGCATAGCCCGTCGTCACAGTGCAAATGCATTGTCAATCCATCAGATTTTTCGAGTAGACAATGAATTGTAGACTAGGGAGGATCGCTGTGGATTGTGCATTGTTGGGCTGCAGGTTAAAGGTGTATGCTGCACAATAGCGTTTCCCTGCAAAAAGATGCTGCTGTAATTGATGCACATACTCAATTAGCTTTTTACCGGATTCGCCGGCCCGTTAGAAGATCGGCGGCCCAGGATGCAAGTCCGCGTCATCGATACATTGGGGGGGGGGAGGGGAATTAGGGTCGATAAGAGACAGAATTACCTTATTAGTAGAAGGCAGGAGCGAAAGAAGCAAGGTACGCACGTAACTTGTTGTGTATACCGTCCGCTATTTCATCCTCTTGTCTAATGCCAGATCCAGATTAAAGGTTTGCTTCTTGTGTAAGAATGAAATTACGCCCTCGGACACTCAGCCCAAAAAGACATGGACAGATATACCAAAAACGCATGTAATATTTTTACTTTTTGCTCACCTCAGGTCAATCACAATGAGTAAGCGGTTGTCTAATCAAGGAGCCATGCCCCGGGGGGAAAGCTGTGACGCTTTTCATAATCGCCTATAATACAGGGAAGCCAAGAACCCTGATAATGGGCGAAAGCCACGAGCTATTGTGTTCCACTCTGATTACCTAACGGCAGCTAATAGAGGAGAAAAGGAACACGAATTACACAAGCAAGTAAGCTGGAGTGATTTGCTCGCGATTATTCTTGGACAAATATGGATTCGGCATGTCAAAAATAAAGACACGGCAGCCGGACTCAGATAATTACTGTATTTTTGGTCATCTCCTGGTATTGACTATTACGCTCATATACACATGGAACTGAGCGGAGCTGATAGAAACGTGGCCGCTCGACCAACAATTACATTTTAGCTGCGCGCAGCGACGGAATTGCCGCAGGGGCGTGGAGAGTGGGTTAGAAGTGAGAAATCAGACCGTGATTGACCAAGATAGACATAGTAATTTACGCTAGAAACAGAAATGCGGTTCTGTTTACCATGCGCCAAAGAGAACATGAGCCTGGAACGTCGGCTCGGCCTGCATGCATATGCAGATTGCAACAGAAACTTGCATTCTTCGGTTCATTCCAAAACGTTCACCCGCACATCCATTTTTCGGATGGAGTGAAGGATCCTCATGTCCATGGTATTCGGAAAAGCTGACAAACAAAGTAGGAGTGGGGGCCAACAGAGTTTTTTATTGCCCAGGAACAGGGAGCACACTAATATTAACTTGATCCCCGATCCATACTAGAAGGACAATAGAATTATAAACTTGTTCTTGACAGAGAGATGAGGCGCGCTGACGAAGGGAAAAAAAAAAGGCGGGCACAGGGCTATCTTGTTCGCTGATAATATTTGATCTTGTTCGATAATGACCCCAAAGACGGAGAAAAGCACAGCCGCCCAGGGCTCCTTGACGTTTTGGGCGCACAGGAGAGTAAGTACTTGGAACGGTGCGCGACACTCGCACACAAGCTAAATCCAGAATCCGGGTGCAACCGACGTGAAGAGCGTAGGGACATACATATTTGGAGAACAAAGCCCGCCGTTTAGTTCTGTACTCCTTTGTCGCGTGGCAGAAGGAAGTCAAATAATTTTTTTTCGGGGGAGAAAACGTCAGCGGCGGGGGTGGATAAAGTGATTCTTTGCTGTACAACTCTCTTCCCCTTTTTTTATGGTGCTGGTATGTCCCGCATTACTGTATCTACGTCTGTGGGCGTTCGTATTACTATTGTTGGGCAAGGAAACTAATTACGCCAAAGTCCGTCGCAGACAACGTGGCGAGCTGTGACACAAATGAAATGGCGCGCAGGCGACCAACATGGACATACATAAGTTCTAAAGAAAAAAAAATCCTCAAAAGGGAAAGGGCATGGGGGGGAGGCAAGATGTGTACGCGCGGTGGGACGCAAAAGTAGGAGGTGAATAAGATTATTTTCTGCTCATGTTATATGGGTTGGCTGTTAGAAACGAATGGGTTATTAACGCCTTCACCCTAGATCGGCGGTAGGAAGATGAGAATTTTGCATACTGTGCCTCGAAAAAGTAGGCCCTGGTAAACAATGAGCTTATCCTAATCTGGAAAACTGTCTCGGTGCCATTTTTTGACAAAACGACCCTGTATAGTGCTGTCCTCCTTTCTGCATGACGTCTCACCCATATTGGTGTTCCTAAAAACACAACACACAGATCTTTTTTCCCCTTCTTTTTTAGGGCTCCACCCGACGCTCGGATGAAGTTAAAATAATTAACCGTACATACAAAAGACTAGACGTCAAGTGGCTGTGTCAAAGGGAGGATAAGACATGGGAAAAGGAAGAAACGGAAAACATTCAGATGCATCGTCGGTTGTACGGATGCGCACAGATTCGCCAGGCACGAGCGCGCACACGCGAGATATCGGCTCGGGGCGGAGCAAAAAAAGTAAAAAAAGGCACAGTGGGTGAGAGTAGTAAAAAGGTGTAGGCAGTCCAAGAAAAAGACAATAAGACTGGCTGGATGAAACTGATTCCGAGCGAGTACCAATCATGTATATTACGAATGTCATGCACCATTACCCAATTTAGAAACCAGATTTGGATGGTTTGCGGCATGGTCATCACAGATTTCTGTCCGTATATAACGGGGGCCATCGATGCACCACCACCCAAGTTCTCTCGCCACGGCCTCCTTCTCTCACTCACACACACTCTGCTCTGATACCTCTTTCTCTCTATACTTTATTCTGATTTCTTCGTTTTGAAGTTTTTTCACTATGCAAAACCAATCCCACGACTTTAATCAACTCAACTACGACACCACTCTCTACTATCACCCTACTGCTTCCATGGCGCCTCCTGTTGCCGGCGTTGATTCGCTTTACGACGTGGAAACATCACCTCAACAAACAACCTATCCGATCCCTTCTTGGGCAAGCAACCCTTCTCTTTCGCCTGTCACCCCCGTCGTCCATGACGACGCCTCTCCTTTAATGAATCATACCCCCACCACTACCACCACAAACAGCCCCTCCTCCTCTCCGACGCGCTCCAACGGCTCCAAGTCGCGCACGGGTGGCAATCGCTCGAAACGCCCGAAGCGTAAGCAAGTCAAGAACGCCTGTGGTAAGTTTTCTTTTTTTATCTGGCCAAGGTTGCACAATGCGAAACTATTTCCCTTTTGCGTCCTCTCGGCTTTTGGACTTTTATATCGTGGAACATCTCCGCTAATTTAAGCGATTAGTCAACTGTCAAAAGGCGTGCAAGAAATGTGACGACGGACGTCCGTGCCAGCGCTGCATCAAACTCGGACTCGTTGCCACGTGCACCAACTCACCCCGCAAGGAGCGCAAGAAGGGCGTCAAGCGCGGCCCCTACAAGAAGCGCCAGCAACGTCAACAGCAGTTGCAGCAGCAGCAGTCGTCGCAGCACCAAGTGTCGATGCCCACTGGCAACGTCAACGTTAACATGATGCCCTTGTACGATGAATATTGCCCGCCTGCGCTCGACCTGAGCCGCCCTCGTCAAGGTAGCATATAAAATTTTCAGATGCATTCGTGTGGTTAGCTAATCCATTTCGGCGTGTGCGACATTAGGCTCTCAGTCCACGAGCGAGTGGGACGCTCCGAGCGACAACGATCTCTTTGACTTTGCTCCTTCGATGCCCATGATGCCCCACCAGCACCAGTCGCTGACGACGACGACCGACATGTTGCTTGGAAATGCAGCGACACCGCCGTTGATGCCCCAGGACGAGTTGCAGCAGGCCTCTCCGATTTCCTGCTCGCCCTCTTCATCCGATTTCATCGGTCCTGCCGCTGTCGATACCTGCTGCCCTGGCTGCTATCCCGGCCAGCTCGTTGCGCCGTGCTGCGCCCCGTCCCGTCCTCAACCTCAGCAACCGCAGCACAGTCACCATCACCACCACAGCCATCAGCAGCCGCAACAACAGCAGCAGCAGGCTCAATGGTGGGATGATGGCCGCAGCAACGGCAACGTCTTTGTCCCGCCTGCCCCTCATGCCCCTGCCTCCTACTACCCTCAGCAGCACAAGCAGGTCCAGATGGCCCAGCAGCAGTTCTTCATGCCTGCAGACTACGCTGGTATTGATGTCGATTACCAATGGTCTGTCCAACAGCAACCACAGCCCAATGTCATGATGCAGCAGCACCACCAACAGCAGCAGCACCGACAACAACAGCAGGGCTACTGGCAATCGTTCCTATCGACCATGTAATCTGAGTGAGCGTGCCGTGACAACACACTTCACACACACACCCCTGCATCTTACTCTCGACCTCCGTATCACACCTTCACCACACACACACGCTCTCGACCCCATCGCTTTCATCATTTTCAACATAACCACCAAAAAAATTACAAAAACACACAATCAACATACCACTATCTTATATTCACAGCATTCAACGCCGGCATCTTTCTCTTTATTCGCAACCAACATACAGCATTCTCCTCAAGGCCATGGTCATTTACTATTCTACTTTTTTCTTATTATTCACTCTTCTCCCGCCTTTCATTCTCTATGCCCCCTCCTCATATCTTTTCATCAGCCGCCATGTACATGTACATATATCTACATCCTATGCATTCATCCTCACCTCCCTAGTTTACTGCTTACCCGAAAAAGTTATCCTTACGTACCACATTGCACCCGACCTAATCTCTTTATCATATTATGTATCATCATGCCCTTTTCCTTTTATCAAATGTAGTAGACTGACCAAAACATAGAATCATTTCTCATTATAAAGACGGGACAACCAAAATCCACTTAATTCTCTCATACAAATGTATACACTCATTTAATTGTGTCTCTTATTGTTCTTTCACTTTCTTTCCTTCGGTTTCATATCCTGATTCTGGTACTAAGCCAACGACCGATCTGAAAAAAAGAAAACATTGAAAAAATAAGTTGCGTGTGTGTAACCCGCTTATAATGCACCTCATCAACCAGAAAAAAAATCTTTCCTCCTTATCTCCTCCCGATCTTGCATCCAACCGGTGACAGAGAACGTCTATGCTTTGCAGCAGAAAAAGGGTGAAGCTCAGGGTGCTAGGCCAAGTCAACGGTCGTTCCTCTGTGGAGAGCGAGAGGGGGGGGGGGAAGGGACACAAGTAAAGCAGAGGGACGAGAACGAGAACATTGAATGCGGAAGCGATTCCCGCATGGCTATGGCCCGAAGATTGGATTCGGGATTAGACTCAAAAAGCTTACTATAGTATATCTTGATATCTCATTTTCTATTTGTATATCAAAATGCCCAGGAGTAAAATCAATGTTGGCAGATACATTTGTCAAATCACACCATCACGGGGATTTTGGCAGATTTTTTTTAAGGTGTACGAAATCTCGGCGATCGTAAAACGAATAAGCAAGTCTACTTGTGCAGAGGAGTAAGATTTATGTCAGCGAATTAGTGCCGCACATATTCGATCGTCGGCCAGGGGTAACTGAAATAAAATCAAGATTCACAGTCTTGATTGACATCCCTACGTTGATTTATTTGTCGCCAACCCGTAAGCCCGTGGTGTGTCTCTAAAATTCCCAGCGAAGGAAGAAATAGAACGTTCTTTGGGGAGAAGCAAACAAGCAAACTCTATTCTACACGCGCCTCCAAGGAGGAAGTGCTTACTAAGTCTCCCCCAGTTGCTTCTTGAATGTCTTTATATTTTTTTATTTTTCTTTTCATTGCCTTCGCGCCGTGCCTCATTGGTATGCAGGTGAAACGCTTCGTTGTCTTTTCTCTACAGAGGACGGGCTGGACCATCCTATATAAATTTATACACACCCAAAAATATGTGAAGAACGCGTGGCTATGCTCCGAGCCGGAAGAAGAAGCCGTGAATAAACGGGGTTGTGTATACTGTAGTAGATGAATTGCTAGTTGTATTGATGATCTTATCATTTACCCTTTCCCTTCTCTCGATGATTGCGCCACTATGTGCTACATATTCGGAAATATTTATCCGGTGAAGAGAACCGGTACGGATAGCTTTATTAATGGGCAGGCGCATTGTATCCGATGCTAAACAACGCCGTCTTGCCCGATGATTCTGAGAATATGAGCACGTTCACGCGTTTCTTTCTGGGTTTTTTCACCTCATGCTCGGCTATTTCTATTCGGGACCATTGTCTTGTGACAGTTATGTGTGCGTATGACATTATAGTCCTTTATACAAGCATGTTGAATGGAGTATCGTACAGGGATAGAAAGGGAGAAAGAAAAAAGACTTGCAAGAAAAGAAAAGAAAAATAGAGGCGAATGTGCGGGAATAAAAAAAATGGGAACACTGATTTCTAGGTTGGTTGATTTTAGACTTTCTCGCCCCTCCTCCGCTGCCAGACAGCGCTGACAGTACGTCGCCAGCGAAAGCAGCAGTAGCCAATGCCAGCAAGGACAAAGACAATGACGATGACGATGACTGCGATAAGCCACTTGGGGAAGGGGTGCGAGCGGGTGACGTACGGTCGGGGCTGGGTGATGCTCGCGTAGGGCGGGTCACTGACCGAACTCTGGCTGAGTTGGTAGGCGACCAAGCCTTGGAAGGGCGCATTGTAGTCAAGCGCGACCTCGGTCTGGTCATAGTCGTTGCGCTCATCGTAAAACTTGTCGTCCTGGTCGGGTCCACCCACGACGGCACCGTACAGAACATATTTCTCTTCCGGAGGCGAGCTGTCAATGTTGCTGATGTCCGTGCCACCGCTGGCGCCGGCGTGGTGCGGGTTATGCGGTGAGTTCATGTGCACGCCACAGACGTAGGGGGTCAACCTAATCATCACCATGCGTCAGTTACAAAAAGGAAAAAGAAGAAAAGCTGGGTTGCTTACATGTAATTGTTGCCGAGCATGTACTCTATCTGGCTGACGGCGAAGCTGGTATAGTCGTCGGATTTCGACGAATCAAGGCGGCTGTACAATAACGCGAGGAGGGAAGTGTCCTGCACGGGCACCAGTGAATTTGAAGTGCTGTCATCGCCACACCAGAGCAGACCGCCGTTGGTGTACGAGCAAGGACCATTGTTGCCATGAATGATGGTGTCGAGGTAGTTGATCGCGGCCGTCTTGTACTTTGTATTGGAGGCGTCGACCTCGGCACCAAGGACATACACCGAGCCGGTAGCATCACTCCAGTCCATGATACCCGGGGTTTGCTGGCCAAGCTTGAATTGATCAAAGTAGTTGGAGGCTTTGTCACGGTACGTCGTGTTGCCAGTTGCCTTGTAGAGCCAGAGCGCTCCGTAGACGAGCTGGTTAGTGTAGGTGGGAGCGTCATAGAAATCTTTGGATGCTGGGACAGCGGTGGTGTAGGTCTGCCAAGGTTTAGCGGTCTCGGCAAAGTTGTAGACACTCTGGGCATGACTGATCAATTGATCAGCATAGTTGGTGTCGTTTAGCTGGTTGCGAAAGAGGTATGAAGCGGACGCCAAGGCAGCTGCTGTCAGTGCGGCGATGTCTGTGCCGGGGTTGTCGGAGCTGATGGAATACGAGGGCCGTGGCGTGGGTATATTCGTGTCGGGACCTGTTGACAAAGATGAGAGTTAATGTATGCTCAGCAATGGCTTTCAAAGAGGGGCTATGCAGATCGTGTACGCGTCTTGGCATGGCATCGTGTAGCTTACCCCAATAGTTATTATCGACATCGCCATCACCGACCTATATTAAGCCAATTGAGCATCCGAAAAAGGGAAAAATGACTCGCGTTGCACTACAAGAGGCGTTTTTTTTTTTTTTTTCACTTACCTGAACATAAAGGACGGAGTCGGAAGGATGTGCCTGCATCAGCCAATCGGTCGCCCAGCGGACCGTGTTGCCGAGATAGCCGGCCTGGTTCGCCTTGCTGTACCCATCGAACCATGCAATACCACCCCACGCAATGAGTGCTACGGAATGAGCCAAGGGCATAGTGAATTTGAGGTAGTCTCTATTGGAAGAAGTTGAATGCATACATTCATGCAAAGAGGGCATTAAGGTATGAATTATGGTTTACCCTGCGTCATAGTAACCACCGGTGAGGTTCACATTATGATCACTGCCGTCCTGTAGACCCGAGTCATGGCGCCTAAAGTAAAGAATGAGCATCCACATCATCCCTCTACATTTACTGTGAGCGTACCAAGAAACACGATTATTGGATGGTAAATTGCCGCTGCGCTGGGCTTCATAGAACCACATTGAGTCATTCAAAAGTGCGACGTAATAAGGATTGGCAGTGCTGTCCTGGGCCGAGACGGACGCAACCAGCGCTGTGAAAGCGAGAAGCAGTCGAGAAAAGCGCATCCTCGACAATTGAGGTAATTGGGCGGGAGCTGTATAAAGAAGGAGGAAAAGAGAGGAGAGAAAGAAAAGAGAAGAGGGAAAAAAAGATGTGTGTGTTTTCAAGCCGCATTTTGTGTTACGCTCGCAGGTCGAGTGTGGTGGCTAAAAATACCAAAAAGGCGATAAACAGACGACAGGTTGCGAAATAAGAATCCATACGCCTCCCCAGAGGACTGAGTCATAAAGCCGCGCCTCGATCCCAGAGGACTGGATAGACATCAGACATCCCCAATTATAAGGCCGCGCGGCCTACAGAACCGTGCATCAAATCATAACGCGCCGTTCTGAGCATGCGCTCCCTTTGTTTATCTTTATATTCTGTTATGTGCCGCCCGTTTAGCCACACTTGCTCTCCATAATGACCTTGTTTGGTTGTTTTATTTTTTATTACTATGGTCGCTACTTTCATTATTATTTATTTTCAAGGAGTATGGGCGGGAAGGATGCTATTTCTTTTTCGGAATTATGACGCTATGGATACATATGCTAATGGGGATGACGAAAGGAAAAGGGGGCAAAGAGAGAGTGTCGGGAAAGATAAAGTGGTAGACGAGTAGTAAAGCTAAGGCTTGCGCGAAGCTTTTCGGCCGGCTCTGATGTGTGACAGACGTCGATCATCGACGCGTTGCAGAAAGGCCACTTTGTCCGTATAGCTAACGAAAAAATAAGGAAATAAAGAGTGAGTCTCGGCATTACAGAAATATAAATAAACTGAAATTTACCTATCCTCATTTTGGTACTTGAGCTCGTCTTGGATGCCCTCCTGCTTGACGTAACCTTTCCAATCGAGCCGACTCTTCTCGAGGGTATTCATTTTCGGGACCTTGACGTTGTAATGTGAAGCGAGAGCGGACAAGGTCGATTTGGGCCGGATAATACCCGGCTTTTTCCGCTGAGTTTCGTGAGCAGTAGCAGACGTTGCAGACGTTGCAGACGTAGCAGTACTGGCATTGTCGCTGATATGAGGGGTGATTGTACTACTGGTCTTGCTGCTGCCAGCGCCGCTGTCAGTGCTACTAGAATTCTCGGCGTGTGAGCTACCCAATGAAACGCAGCCTAGAGATAGATTTGTTCAATGGTCTTACATCTTTCTTTTGAATTGTTGTTGAGAAGACAATTCCGACGTGGTCTGATTTTCAGATGAGGATATATCGTCGAGTGGTTGTTTGTCGTTAACCCTTTTCCCGTTTCTGTCGTCTTTTTGGTTCATTTCAGCCCAAATGGCGTCAATGCGTGCTTTTCGGTCTAGCTCCGCCTGTGGATCACTCTTGTTATCCTCTCTACGCGAGCGATGAGAGATCTTGTTTCCGTTTTACATCAAGTTTCCTTACTTGACTCGTTTGGTCTCCTGACCCTCGGCTTCTGTGCGTTCTGTCGCAGCCCGCTTCGTTCCCCGTTCGCTCAACGCTGACGGCGACCGGGTGGGTTCCTCATGGTCTGGAAGGTCGGCACCACCGTCGTCGTCGTTGTCGTCTTCGTCGTCAATGTCACTCGAGTTGTTGTCCTCTAAAACGCGACAGTGAGTGGTCAGTGTCTGTATAGAGAAGGCGTAAACAATAAACAAAGGTCAAAGTCTTCGCTTACGGTCCGGAGTATAATCGTCGTCCTGTTCAGAATCGCTCCATGATTCAGCCAGATCGGGATGCAAGTCATTGTCTGAAAAGGTTTTCGTGGAAGACAATCGTTTAGGGCGTTCGCTGACCATTGTATTTTGTAATGTGTTTATAGAGAAGGCAGTTGAGGGTGTGGGAGTGACAAAAACCAGAGGAAAAAAAAAAAAGGATTGAGAGGAGTCAAGTGTGAGGTGCATTCAAACGCCGCATAAGCAAGTTTGGCAACCAACTTTAACTTGGGCGTGACTCTTCCAACCCCCATAAATACACACATAAATACACCGCAATACCATGTCGAGTCCATTTGGTGCCATGGGAGGACCGCAAGCGGGAGGAGGAGCCACGGCAGGCCCAAGTCCAGAAGAGCAACGGACGATCCAAATGATCCAGGGTGCCATGGAATCCTGTCCGGTGCGCATGGGCATGGCAGGCGCTGCTGGTATTTACTCTTCTTTTTTTCTCTTATTATTATCTTTGACAGCACTCTGCCTGTTGTTGTTCGCTCGAGGCTCATATGACTACGTATTCAAAATAACCAGGTTTTGCAATGGGCGCTGCATTCGGTTTGTTCATGTCGTCGTTTGAGTATTCTGGACCACAGATGGATCAAGATATCGTGAACCAGTCGACCAAACAGCAGCTGCGGGCTGTGGCCAAAGATATGTTTAACCGGTCCAGGTCGATGGCCAAGAACTTTGCTGTGGTGGGTGCCATCTATTCCGGCACAGAATGCTGCATCGAATCAGTAAGCAGAAACAAAAAGAGAAGAGTGCAAAGGTGTCGTGGAAGATATGAATATGAATTTTTATTTTATGATAGTACCGTGCCAAAAATGACCTTGGCAACAGCGTGGCAGCCGGATGTGTCACGGGAGGTCTTTTGGCAGCTCGGGCAGGTCCCCAGGCTGCTGCCTTCGGGTGCGCTGGTTTCGCCGCCTTCTCAACTGCTATAGACTATTACATGCGAAGCTAGAAACAAAAAGGACACAAGAAACTCGCCCATTCGACCCAAAGCAAAACATTACAAGACATTGATCCCTTTTCTTCCTTCACTTTTGACAATACCATCAATACAAACCATTCACACGGGCCTAAATACAACACACACGCGTGATCAAATAGAGTGCACTTACACGGTATTGTACTATACAGTGCTGTGCATACAGTACTGCACATACTGTACCCCTCCTCCTTCTGTTTTGGTATCTGTTGCCGCAGCAGAGAAAATGGCGTTAAAAACCCCGAGCGTGCTGCCGCAGTAAACAATTCCCTTTGTTCCTGGTTCCCTCTCATGAGTTCCTTGTCGCAATTCTGTGTGGATCTGCCCAAGGTGGAGCTGCATGCACATATCAACGGGAGCATCAGCCCAAAGACGATGCGTCAGCTCGCGGATCGTAAAAAGGAAGTGAGCCCTGAGCTGGCTTCTTTTGCCATTCCGTCCGATCTCGAGCGGATTGACGAGTACGTTTGTACACAATCGTGACAACTAAGAACACAAGACCACTGTACTTACTTTACTATACTATGCCATACTGTACTGCACTGTACTACACTGTATTGCATAGCTTCTTCCCACTGTTCAAGGTGCGGGTCTCGGGAAAAGGATATTGTAAAAGGGATGGGATCTACTCATGTTTCTTCTCTCTATTCTATATCAGTTTATCTACCAATTGACAGACGATGAAGAGGCCGTGCGTATCGCGACACGGAACGTGATTGATGAGTTTGCGCAGGACGGGGTCCGGTACCTCGAGCTGCGCACGACTCCGCGTCAGAACACGGATACAGGCATGACAAAAAAGACGTACCTTGCTGCAGTCCTGGCCGCCATGAACGAGCCACGGAGCGATATCAGGGTGCGTCTCATTGTCTCGATTGATCGCCGCAATACGCTTGAGGAGGCGCACGAAGCCGTCGACCTCGCGTTGGCTTTCCGTGACCAAGGCATAGTGGGCATGGATCTGTGTGGCGACGTCATGCAAGGTTCGTTTGATGCGTTGCGCCCCGCCTTTGATCGCGCCCAAGCGGCCGGCCTCAAGATTACGCTTCACTTCAACGAGGTGCCAGCCAATGTGGCCGAGGCGCCGAGTCTCCTTGCCGTCCGCCCCGACCGTCTCGGCCATGCGACGTTGCTCGACGACTTTTCGCGTCAGGCCATCTACAAGGGAGCAATCCCGGTCGAAATCTGCATGACGTCGAACGTGCTCTGCAAGACCGTGCCTTCCTACGCCGACCACCACGTCAAGACACTCTTGCTGGAGAAGCATCCTTTTGTCCTTTGCGCAAGTAGATAGAGAAAGAGGGGTTTGCATGTGCTGTAGAGTGCATAATGTTCTGATGCGGCTTCTCGTGTAGACGGATGACAAGGGCGTGTTTTTTGCCGATCTGTCGACGGAGTATGTACGCTGTGCAGAGACATTCAAGATGACACGCGAGCAGCTGTATCTGTCTTCGCTGCAGGCCATCGATGCCATCTTTTCTGAAGACGCTGTCAAGGACCAGCTGAAACAGGAGTGGCATCAATGGCGCATAGAGCACGCCAAAGACTTTTAACTAAACCATGCGTGCGTCACATCTTCCCAGGAAGAGAAAAAGAAAAAAGTAAATCAGAAAGCTTTTATGTAAGAGTTTGGGTTCGTCTATCTCCTGATTGGGAAAGGAAGAATAAAGTAGATATACACACATATATAAATGGATGACTTAGATGCCTTCGGCGGGCCACATCCAGCCAAAGGGATCGCTGGCGGTGCCCTTCTGAACACCACGGTACTCGTTAAATAAGGTCTGGAAGCCCTCGCCAATCTGGTCACCGCCGACGGTGATGGTCTTGCCATTGCGGGTGATGGTCTTGACAGGCGTGATGATGGCGGCCGTACCACAGGCCGCGACCTCGGCAAAGCGGCCGTCTTCGAGCTCCTTGTACTCGACCGGGCGCTCTTCGACGGTCCAGCCGAGCTTGCGAGCGATATCGATCAGAGCCAGACGAGTGATGGAGCGAAGGATCGAGTTGGAGTTGGGCGTGACAAAGGTACGCTTGCCGTTGGCGTCGGGTGCGGTGATGGCGACAAAGTTGGAGGTGGAGAACTCGTCAATGTAGGTGTGCGTCTTGGCGTCAAGGTGGAGCGTGATGGCGTAGCCCTGTTCCTTGGCCTTCTTCATCGGGCCAAAGGTCGGGGCGTAGTTACCACCAAGCTTGTAAGAGCCCATACCGAGCGGAGCAGCTGCAGAAAACATCACGGCATGAACAATCAAACACATTATACGTCCAAGAACAACTTACAGCGATCATAATCCTCAATAACCAGACAAGACACGGGCTTGACGCCGTCCTTGTAAAAGTTACCCACCGGTGTTCCGAAGACAAGGAAGGTGTATTCGGGTGCGCCGCTCATGCCAATCTCGGGGCCGCTGCCGAACAGGACGGGGCGCAGGTAGAAGGCACCGTCGGTGCTGGCTGGAGGCACAAAGTCCGTGTTTTTCTCGACGCACATGCGCACGGCCTTGTAGAAGATCTCCTCAGGGATAGCAGGCATGAAGGCAGCCTCAGCACTGCGACTGATGCGCTCAGCGTTGTCCTGGATACGGAAGACGCGGACCTTGCCCTGTTCATCCTTGAACGCCTTAAGGCCCTCAAAGCACTAGATACATAGTATACATATGTAAGCTCTCTCTGTCTCTTTCTCTCTCTCTTCATTCGCTTCAATCAAAGCGTGTGCGATGGGCAGTACCTGCTGGCCATAGTGCAGACCAGTAGCGCAAATGTGAATCTTCATCATGGGATCCGTCTCAAACGAGCCATTGTCCCAGCCGTTCTCGGGGGTCCAGGTGAACTTGGCGTAACCGTTGGTGTCGCGGTATTGGAAGCCAATGTTGGCCCAGTCGAGGTTGTGAGGGTTGCTCATTATATACGGAAAAACGACGGCCAGAGAAAGGCGGAAAGGGAAAAAGAGAAGAGACGGAAAGAAGGTTAGAGGAAAGGGGCGTTAAGTACCGTCGAATTGTGACCAATAACTGGGAAAGCTGTCAAATCATTGATGCGATCCACCAATGACTCACAGTCGAAATTCGGCTGAATATTTTGGGCGCCATATTATTATATGCTTGTATGCATGCTATGTAGACTGTACACATGATCGAAGTTTTGCAACACTTTTTCCTTAGCAAGAAGATAATATCGCTGGTTGCTTTCACATGTGTAGTGCTGTAACGACATATCCATTCTTCATTGTATTCATAAAGGGAGCCAAGTCTATGTCAAGACTTGGGACGGCAAGGTAGCCAGAGAATTGGGCATATGACGCCCTGGTGCTCTATGCTGGTACGATAGATGTATGTGACTATTCGATAGAGATATTTGGGCCGTTTGAATCTTATCGAGTATGCGTCAATAATATCTTTATGGAAAAACTTGAACAACGCCATGGATATACGAGTACGGAAAGGTTGGTTTGGTGCCTATGAGTGAAATGGAAGTACTATTACTGCTTTACTCTGATATCGACGATGGTACACCAAGTACTCTGGATATGCACTTCATCACAGCTGATGTATACAATGGTAATATAATTGTAATGCGTCTCTTTATTATTTACGTTTGCCAAACTCCTCGCTAAAAAAAAAAGAAAAACCACGTTAGTAACGATCCCTACATACAATCGGGGTTTATTCTCACTTGTATTCGCGCCAAATCTATAAGAAAAATGAGAATGAGACATCCGGATGCGTACATATAAGTTAAAACATACCACAGGTGCGGAGGTGCATGGAATCAATCCAACCTCGGTAACAACGAGCGTAATATATTTCGAAGGAGTGACGTCGTACAAGAGATTGAGGAGACGCAGGTTTGGCTGGTCCCGCCAGGTCGAGAGGGCCGATTGGGTAGGCGAAGGGTGATCGAGATGACACGAGTTGTAGACGGGTTTGCTTTGCACTAAATCATCCGGGTTACCCATTTCGTTGAGAACGAGCGAGTCGACCTGAGTGCGGTTGACGAATTTGTAGGTCTCACAGCAGATCATGACTGGAATCTGCTTATCCCGTGCAGCCATGGCCACCATGGCTGTACCAATGCGCGAGTAGACCGCGCCGTTGCTGAGCAGAGCATGCGCGCCCATGACTACTTTAGTCACCGAGCGCAGCGCGACATAGATACTCGACAACAGATGGTATGAACAGTCGATACCGGCAGCGACCAGTCGCCGCAGCAGATGTTTGCCTAATACACACGTATGAAAAAAGTGAAATAGAATCAGATGTCTCTCTCTCATTCTCTCACTCTCTCACTATACCTTCTAAAAGGGGACGGCTATCGACGACAATGACTTTAAAATCAATGCCCTTCTTCTTGGTCTCGAGGAGTAAGTTTTCGACGACAGACGATTTGCCGTAGGTCAGAATGACCTCGCCGTCCTGGATCTTTTGCAGGCCGTTCTGGATGATCAGCTGATCAGCCATGGTGATACGTTCGCGAATAAAATGCTCAATGTGTTGCATGAGGCGATTGCGAGCCTACGCGGATAAGAAAAGGAACGAGACGAGTCAGGGCCTTGTATATATATATATCCATTTGCAGTGAATTACCTCATCGTCTGTCAATGGCGGCTCCTCTTCGACGATATCCGAGATTTCCTTCTTGAGCCATCGGATGCACTCGCGCATAGAGAGGGACATGGGGCGGGTGCTCAGGAGGTATGCAATATGAGGGTCGAGATGTTTCTGGATATGACGAGCAAAGGTGGCATCCGAAGGCGGGCGGTGTTCTGCAATGACACGCGAAAAGGCCTCGAGCATGGCAACACAGCGGGCATTGGAGCCGACAATCTTGTATTCGGAAAAGAGGAGGCCGAGGGTCAGCACAGCAGGATGAAGGTCTTTGTTGTTGCCGGTGGTGTTGGGCCGTTTGAATGTATCGAGATGCATGAGCCAAGGGACTTGGTTCTGATCGACTTTGTTAGCCGCCTTGATCTTCTTTTTCTGCTCGTCTGCCGGCTTTTGCTGATGTTGTTGCTGCTGCTGCTGCTGCTGTGAAGGTTGAGACTTTTTGGCGTCGTCTTTTTTACCCTGCTTTTGTGCTTGACCTCCCGAGGCTGCCATACGACTTTGCTTCTCCTGACGTTGCTGCTCCTGGAGTGCGCGGCGTTCGGCTTTGGTCATTTCCTTTTGCGATTTGCGAGGCGGACGTGCGGGCGCGTTTTCTTTCGCGGTGCTCGTGTTGTTGTTGTTGCTGTTGTTGTTGTTGCTCGTCGCGCTTGCTGTGCTTTTGGTGTCCTCCTTTGAGCTGGCGTTGCTGCGTGGGACGGGTGAAGAGCCGGGTGCGAGCCATTGGTTTTCGTAGGACGAGCTCATGGCAGGTGAGCCGGACACGGACACGTGCGGGGATGAGCCTGGAATGACTTGAGGCTAAGTAGATAGACTCGATATAAGCTTTTGCGGCCGAGAGCGTGATAAAATACGACTATGTATAGACTTTACCAAAGGCTTGTTGGTGTCCATGAAAACAAGAGAGGTGGGTTGAGTGAATGGAAGTGACGCCAAAAAAAAGGGAGATAGCAAGCTGCGGGAAATGAGTCAATTTGACCGAGCGTTCGATTTGTGGCTTGCCTCTCTTTTGTTACCCCTCGCTTGAATAATTCACGTCTCTCTTTTTCGACACTCCACACAAATAAAGACAAATGTAAGCTAACATTGTGGGGAGGGGGGAGGGACAGGATACGACCGACAGCCTAGTTGAATGCTCACGATAGTCCACTTAGCATGGTGCTTTTGCAGAACCTGTCCGTACTTGGACGTCATACGATGGCATTCCAACAGCCCATGGCTCGTTTCGGCACGATTGCACTGACACAAGGCAGCGTTGGGCCTTCGTTCCAGGTGCCCATCTGGCTGGAGCCCTTCCTGTGGGCTGCACCCAAGAAGAAGACGTCCCACTCGAAAAAGCGGATGCGGGCTTCCAACAAAGGTCTGCCCTTGAAGGAAAACATCACCGAGTGCCCTGCTTGCGGAAACAGCAAACTCCTTCACCATCTGTGCAAGCACTGCTACAAGGACATTAAGCAACAAGCCAAATCTCAAGCATAATCTCATCCGTCTACCTCGTGTCTTCTTTTTATCTCTTTAGAATCAGAAACAAAATCAATAACCGTGTAAATACAAGCTAATCTCTGCCTTTTCTTCCGTTTTTTTTTTTTGTTTTTTTTTTTTTTTGTATCTAATGCATCTTTATGCGTCTCGTACGATCTCTGACTACAATTGTTCAGTTACCGGACGTGCACACACACCGTCTTAATAACATCCTTTCCTGTGCATACCAGTACAAAGCAAAGCTATGCTACGTAGCCATTCCATGGCGTCAAAAGTTACAGACGCTATACATAAGATTGAATGAAAGAAGTCGTATATTGAATGGCCACGGGGTTATATCTATTACATAGAGACACTATTTCAAATCCTCGCGACTCCTTACAGCGCTGAGCTCGGTCTATGCAAGTGTGATTGCTGCCGCGTTTGTCAATGCATTTGTTAGTTCGCTCGCTGATTGAATGGCGCCTCTTTCCCGTGCGTGTCAGGAACGTGTCTCCGCGGACAGCTATTGGAAGTGTGTAGAAAGAAAGATGGCGACCTTTGAAGTTGCTCAAGATAACGAGTCTTTTTAAGGAAGATAATCAGCTAGAAAGAGCATGGACTTCTCGATAAAAGGCACTACGACCCATAACGGAGAAGATACGTAGGTGCCATCCATCCATGATTTATATACACCTGTGTCTGTGTCGGATGGTGTAGGCGCATACTAGCTGTCATATGCACCCTTTGCATTAGCATAGCAGTGACAGCTATGAAATCATGATACGCGACGCGAACACCCAGCAAAAATGAATTGAGCTTCCTTTTCTTCCTCAATGGTCTACACATGGCGTCATAACTTGACGGTGGCGTGGAACCAGGAGCCGGGCAATGACCTGACGGACGACTTCTTTCCGCCCATGGCCGAGCAGTTGCAGGATCAGCTCAGCGGCCCGATAGAGCCCGGCTACCGGCAGAATCGTCAAGTGCTGGTGGTGCTCGAAAGCCTGGGTGCGAGCCAAATGAGCCAGCATGACTACCGCGGCGCCATCGACACCGGGAAGGCCCTCATCGAACTCGCCTACCCTTTTCAGGGCCTGTGCATGGTGGGCGACGCGGCATGGGCGCTGGGCCGGGCGTATGAGGCCCTCGACTACTACGAAGAGGCGAGGCGAGGTCTGGTCGAGGGCGTGGATGACCGCTCGCTTCAGACGGTGCGGCAGCGCGTGGCGGCCGTGCAGGACTACTTGGCTAAGCGCAAGGACCCCATGACGACCCTCTCCGAGGAGATCTGCCGGCGTATCTTCAGTCATCTTGACTGGCAGCAGGACCGGACGACGTGCGCGCGCGTGTCGCCGGTGTGGCGCAACCGTATCCTGGGTGCGCCTGTCTGGGAGACGCTGAACCTGTCGCTTGTGGATGGCGTTGAACAGCGGATACCGCCCGCCGAGCTCGAGAACTATCTGCAGCCCCAGCTGCAACATGTGCATATCGTCTCGAATGGTGGGGTGGAACCATTCTTGCACAAGTTGCAGAGAAACGGCTGTACACAGCTGAAGCGGATGAGTAAAGTATACTGCATGATCATGTTATGCAATAGGGGGCTCATGTCCTTTTCATATAGCTATCGTGGCACCGCACTACGCTGGACTCCTTTCGGCTTCGTTTCTCAACTCGCTCCAGGCTATTAGCGACCACCTGGTGGATCTGCATCTCCAGTGCCCGGGCGTGAACCAGCCTGTGATGATGCTCGAGATGCTGTTGCAGTGCTGCCCGTCGCTAAAGTGCCTTCACTTCAAGGCCATGGGTTCCGCCACCTTTGACATACCCTACCAGCCCACGGGATCCAGTCTTACACGGCGTACCAGTCTCCAGTGCTTGCACTGGCCAGTGGGCAGAGAGGACGCTGTCTTTCAACTTCTGGACTCACTAAAGACGTTTTGCCCCGACCTTGCCCACCTGTTTCTCGAAACCAGTTCGTCCGCACTGGATGGCCTGGATATCTCGCACTCTATCAGGAACCTGCGACACCTCCCGCTCAAGACGCTGATAATCGGCCGATACAGCGGCACCTTTGCATGCAGCGATGAAGGAGTACAAAACGCTTCTTCTCCGTCCTCGCGCGTCAATGCACTGGAGCGCTTTGTCCTATCGAATGTCTGGATCGACCAGGTTACGCTGCGGACATTCCTGGTGGAGAACCAGAGCACACTCAAGGAGATGGATGTCGTGCCCAAGGGCCCACGGCAGCAAGACCGCGTCCCGGAAGGCGGTGTCCGTTGGGATTTCCCAAAGTTGACGAGCGCAAGGTTCTGGCAAGACGTACCTGCAAGCTGGGATCATTCTGCCATCGTGGAAGACGAGGCCATTCAGGCCTTTCTACTCCAGCCGCTCGACGTCTTTTTGGACGGCTCTCCTAGGCTCGAAACCCTGGCGCTTCCATTCACCGAACTCGGCGGGGAGTGCGTCGATGCACTGTCCAGGATCAAGCAACTCGACTTATCCCAGCTAGGGAGGAACACCCTCGACAGTGATGCGCTATTTGAGCTGGCGCGCCACCCGCAGAGTGCTATTGAGCATCTGACACTGACGGTGCACGTGGAGCGTGACGCGTACGAGGCGCTGTTCGTCGAGCTCGCCCGGATGCCCCGGCTCTGCGAGCTGAGCTACTTCAACAGGACGGCCTCCTGCGGGATTCGCGCGTCGGCACTGGAGGCGTTCATCCAACGTGCACGGCAGTCTGGCTTGACAGGGCGACTGACCAAGCTCATATTCCGGGGAGAAGGCGCGCCGACCGAAGCGCGGCTCAAAGACGAGTTCCCTTTCTTGACGGAAATAGAAATCGGGGGACAACACGCCTGAATTAAGCCCATCGCAGAGTAGCTCAAATGCGTGCCTTTTTTTTTTTTTATCTCTATCATGACGGCCTTTTTCTTTACGACTGTATGGCTGTTGAGTCTTTCCTTGTTAAGTACGATAGTCACGGGCCTCGTCTCCCGGTCAGACCAGCGCATTGTGGCCATGGGTGACTTGCATGGCGACCTGGCCAACACACTGCGCATATTGAAGTTCACGGGTCTGGTGGACGACGACGCGGCATGGTCTGGAGGGGACACGATCTGGGTGCAAACGGCAAGTGAGACAGCCCATTGAAACGCGGGGAGTCGCTGACATTAGCAAAAGGGCGATGTGGTCGATCGCGGGGTGGACACGATAGCCTTGTACAAGCTGATCCAGCGTCTCAGGGCCGAAGCGGCTGCGGCGGGGGGTGCGGTCGTATCGACGCTCGGAAATCACGAAGTCATGAATATGGTCGGCGACTGGCGTTACGTGCACCCCTCGGACGTGGCTTCGTTTGGCGGCAAGGCCGCCCGTGCCGAGGCGTTCTCGCCCCAAGGCTGGATTGGGGAGCAGCTCCTTGGCTGGAATGTGACGGCCGTCGTTGGGCGCAGCCTTTTTTGCCACGGCGGCGTCCACTTTGCCTACGCGACACCGCACGGCACCAAGATCAATGACGAAGCCCGGCGTATTCTGCCTGACTATATTGCGTCGCATGGCAGCCATCACCACGACCCGTACGGTGTTTTCGGTAGTCAGGGACCGACGTGGTATCGGGGTTACGCCCTCGACCCGGAAGATGAAGTGTGTCCCTTGCTTGAAAAAGCACTCAAAGAACTCGAGGTAAAACAGAGAAAAAGAGAGAGATGAAGGAAGAAAAAACAAAGAGGATGTGGGGTTGACGTGACTTGCCAAGGTGGATCGCATGGTCATGGGTCATACTGTCCAGCGCGATGGCCATATCCGCACGCGCTGCGGTGGCCGAGCCATCCTGATTGACATTGGCATATCTCACGTGTACGGCGGGCACCCTGGCGCACTGGAGATCATCGGCGATCAAGTCACTGCCATCTATGACAGCGACAGACGCGAGTTATTGGTACCCACAAACAAAAACACACAACACGACGAGCTGTAGAACTATGAATATGCCCACGAGAGGGCTTATAATATATATATATACACTATCTTGGTATCCAAGTGAAAAGGAAAGAGGGAGTGGGAGTTAAAAAGGTGGAAAAGGGGGAGGAGGAAGAGAATCTGGAGGCGGGGAAAGGATATACAACTCAAGCTATTTTCTGTTATTATCTTTACTTTGGTTTACCCTCATCATCGTTCTTCGGCATGCTCTATTTGCTGCGTTTGCACCTGCTGCTTGGTGTCCTCATCGCCACTGCTTACGGGGGAATGTTTGCCAAAGTGTCCAGCAGCTTCGGCCTTGACTGGGTCGTAGTCGTCGTCCAGGAACGGATCGGGCTCCATGCTCTTGCCCGGGCCGTGGAACCACTTGCGGGCACGGACGCCATAGTAGCCCAGCGAGGCGACCAGGACAAAGACAAGCACAGGTGAGGCGTAGTTCATGTTGTCAGCCGTGACAGGCGCCTGGGAGGGGCAGACAAAGAGGGCAGAGGTCAGGATGATCCAGAGGCAGCTGATGGTGTTGATCACGTCCGAGAACGGACCAAGGTGGAACGGACCGCGTTGGAACGTGTTGCGCGCCACAGTGAGACGGAGGGCGATGGGGATCAGGTACGCGAGCGAGGAGGCGATGGTGTTGATAGACACGATGGCGTTGAAGGCGGTTTGGTTGATAATGTACTACATAAGCCATACGGATAGAGTGAGATAAAGGTCGTACCAAGAACATGAAGAAAAATTTACCAAGAGACCGACGATGACGGCAAAGAGAACGTTACCCCAGACAGCCCAAACAGGGGTCTTGGTTTTATCATTGACTTTGGAGATGAAGCGCGAAAAGGGCATAGCACCATCACGGGCAAAGGCGTAGACCATGCGGGAGCTGCCCAGGGTGAGGGCCGAGCCAGAAAAGAACATGGCGCCCATGACGATGACGTTGAAGACGATGGTCCAGTTGTAACCCACGCCGTCGAGCCACACCTTGGTCATTTGAGGGCTGATACTCGTATTGACGATCTGCTCCGTAAAGTCCTGCACGCAGAAGTTGACGGACAGCAAAAAGATGAAACCGACGATGGCGGCGGTACCAATGGCCAAGAGGATACCGCGGGGAGCACTGCGCGCAGCATCTTTGGTTTCGTCTGACATGTGCGCTGCGCTGTCGTAGCCCGAAAGCGTGTACTGTGACTGCAACAGACCGATCAGGAAGGCGTAGCCATTCGAGGAGAAACCTGAGTCGTTCTCAAAGTAGGTAAACTGTCAAGGGAATACAAGATGAGTGAAAATGTAATAGACAGTGGAAAAGATGATATAATACATACCACCCATTTGGCACTGGCCTTGTTGGGGGTCAAGGCGAGACCGGCGGCGACGATAATGATTGTACCGACCAAGTGCCAGTACAGCGACGTTTGGTTGAAGAAACCATTGTATTTGACGCTGACAGAGTTGATCAACGCGTGGATAAACGCAATCACAAGGAAAATGCCGTATTGCCAGTAAATGCCAGCATCATAGTCAGGGTTTGAAATGCCGATCACCGAGGACAGGAACTGAGCAAGACCGAGATCGGTCGACGTAATGGCAACTGTTTCGACGGAGAAAAAATTAGGTTGAAAGTGGTTAATAAGATCGATATGACACCATCGGCGATCATGGGGAATTATAGATATTTACCAGTCTATAATAATGATAAACAGATATAAAATGGTAAGACATTATTCCGCATTGAAATCTTTGTTTTCAACTTACGAGACCGAGCCAGTTGCACCAGCCTGTCAGCCAGCACGCAACAGGGACCCATTCCGGTGGGGCAAGCCGAGATACCCAAATGTAGAGACCACCCGTCATGGGAATAGCACTGCAGATCTCGGCCAGAGAGAGACCAATGCAGAATGTAAACACTGATACGAGAACCCTAAAATGGAAACCATATCCGATAAGAATTGGGCACTTTTTTTAATCGAACACCAAGAAATCAAAAAGGAAAAAAGAAGGAAAACGAAAAAAAAATATGCAAAGGTAGTTGCTTACCATCCCCAAATAACAGCAATGCTGCCACCGGACATCATGGCATCACCCCACATCTAGGATGGCCGTGTGTGTGAGTATAAACGTATGTCATGAGGTGTTGTCGTTGTTATTGTCGTTTAAAACGTACGGGTGTCAAACCAGACAAAATGGAACAGCAGCCAAATGCGACGGAAAAGTTTGAAATAGTGGACATGCCCTTGGTCATTTCCTGTGTTGATAAAAGGATGCGTATACGTCGGTCAATACGATGGGCTGATCATGGAAAAAACGTCGTGTGTGTATATAGGTTGGAAGTCGATATGAACCTGTTTGTAACCAAAGGATGCGTAGAGTTCTTCTTCGGTTTGGTATCGTTGAGTGCCAGACTCATGGTCCCGAATGTTTTCGTGGGTGATGCTGTCTTCGTCATGCTGCACGGATGAGCCTTTGACAGATGACATAGCTATCTAATTGGAGGGAACCTGTCACAAAGGTCGAAAAGGAAAGGGCGACCTTTATAAAGGTTCCTGGATATAGGCAAAAAAAAAAAGTGTGTGAAAAAAAAAAGTTAAGAGTATACCATGAATGATATGGGTAACAAAATTTAAATAGAGATCACTAGCAGGATGCGCTCTCATTTGTTCATTCTTGGCTGTGTTGGTCCCCCAGATTGGAAGTTTTCTCCGCCTCGTCCCTCTGATTCGCTAGGACTACCAAAGGGATGATGATGATAAGATATCCAATACGCGAACAAGGTTTGAATCAGTACACGCATATACACGCGAGCGGAAAGATAAAATGTTCATTCGCCCCCCATCTCGGATACTTTTGGCAATCCTGGAGTAACCTAGCGAGGTCATAGTTACTACAATGATGACTCAGACTACAAATTCCGATTTCCTCAAATGGTGAACTGTGTCAGATGGGTGCCTTTTACTGCCTTTGGTGACTAACTGCACCTTACTTTATTGTCTTGCTCGCTTGGCTTTTTTCCCCACAATCTTTTATCATTTTGACCCCCTTCCTTCGCTATCACGGAACCCGGGCTGCCTGATAAGCAAAACACCAGCGTAAATCTATGTCATATTTCGGCATTTTTTGTTTTCCCGCGATCCAATCGACACGCAGCTGAATAACGTCTCGCATCCTCCAATGATACTGGTTCAATGGAACGTTGGACGCGCACAAAATGGCTTCTTTTAATCAGGATTGCCGATAAATCGGTAGCGCACATAGAGTTAATAGAACTTATGTAACTCTCAAAAAAAGAACTTTGAGTATTCCATGATATGTTTACACAAGTCAACACTTTTATGCAACCATTACCTTCGACAATCCTTCGTATAAAAAGGATGACTACTTTATCCAGAAGCGTAAAAATTGAAGCCCGTCTCGCCAGACTATGAGCGCGCCAGGGAATAATGACAAATCTTACACACATATCAGAGTAGTATAATTTCTTCTGACTTGGCATCCTGCGTCTATTCATTTCCTTCTTCTTGCCCCATTTATCTGTGCGAATACACCAGGTCTTGTTGCAAGACATACAAGCTACTAAGAGAGTGTCATATGCTTGGGATCCTGCTGCCCAAACGACCCCTGTGCAGAGACGGCACCGTTGCACTGCCAGAAAGAAAAAAATTTGACGCATTCCCGAATTGCCACTTTGTGCCACGTACAGTATGACATATAGATACCAGATCAAGCATCTGCTTTCGCTACAAACTTTGTTTTTTTCTCACACTGTGGGTGAAAACGATCGAATCACGTAGCCGCCTCACATTTTTTGTGTCGTAGCATGTGGGATAGATTGACTTGCTCTTTTCGTCTACCTACCATACGATCCAAGAAAAGAATCGAGGAAGTCAATTGAGCGAAGGGCGTTACACACGATAGCACGCTCAGGCCCAAGTACCAGACGCTGATGTGAGCTAGATAGAGCATCTTTTGCAGAAGGAGAAAGGAGAGTTCTTTCTTTAACTCCTCCGCCGCATGAAATAATCGATTGTCATGAGCTAACTTCAAACAAGCATAGATGCGGGTTATCTCATACAGATGATTTACGTTGTATGCGAGCAAAAAATTTCGGCGACGGGGAATACGGGAAGAAGCGGGGGGAAATACAGGAGTAGACACTAGAGCAGAGAGGATGAATGTAAAAGCAACAACTCTGTCGAAAGGTGTGCACGAGTATCATTACAGACATGTCATGATTAACTTACTATTCCACTATGTGTTAAGTTGCGTGCAACTAGCAAGTATGTCATCCTGCGTATGTTGACTTCATACTATATTTGAGGGCTGGGGGAATCCGTGCATGCTCATGAGTGGGGTATACTAGGCTGAAGTTGAGTATGAGAGAAGTAAAATGTCCTTTTACGGTCTCGGGATTGCAATATGAGATAATCAAACGCTTAGGTAGGCAAATACCGTCCAATTGAATGTGACTCCTTCTATGAGAACAATCGATGGTACGATGAGCACCTTGTGAGGCAACAACTTAATGCTTTTTATTCTTCTTGTCTTCTCATTAACAGCACACACATATAAGTCCTAAGAAGGATGCTAAAGTCTTAGTAAGAAGCGATGTCCACTGCTTGGAATATTACGACCACTGTCCATATATGTACGTCGGTCAGTCAGAGATTGGTGCTAGCGCGGGAACGAATGACACCCTACTCACTGTCTACCACGGAAGCCGTTTGCCCAATAAGAGAATCCAAATCACATGGAATGGGTAAGATAGATCCACCAAAAAAGTTTTCTATCCGCTCAAAATTACATACTTGGATCCATGTGCGTCAAATTGCCGCCCTCGCCTCATTCCCTGTGGGTGCCCGATCGGAAAGGGCCGCTGAGCAACCTAACAACACTCTCTTGTCGCTCTCGGAAAAGACCGCAGCTTGCCCCCATCCTTTGTGTACCATACCATGTATTCCTATTGGTCTTCTCCAATATACTGTAAGCATCCTAGCGTCGTAGTGAAACGGGTCGTCCCGGGGACATAGAGATCTGAGAAGGTGTGAATATTCCCGGCTGAAAAGAGATGACTTGTTGCAACGCAGACATAATCCTGTAACACTAGACGTTCTGATGCAACCTGTTCGGATAACCGTGTTTTGTCATGGTCGAAGGTAGCATGTACTTCTCAATAAGGAGAAGCGACTAAAGCCTTCACCGGCTACAGAGGGAAGCACTTGCTCCTGCCAGTGTGTTGCGGATTCGAAGCGATAGCCCAGTATGTGATACTTTGGACCAAAACGTATAGATGACCCGTTGGATTTGCAGTGTGCTTCTTGGTCCATAATGGAGCTGACGTAGCATGCAGTATGGGTGGGGAGCACGTGTTTAGATTTTCCGACTTGCTGTTGTCTTGGCACGTACAAGCCGAGTCATGTATCCGCTTCCTGGTTGTCGTGTGTTATGCCCTCTTCAGTTATCCTGTGGCTCCTCTTGCACTCGCTGAATAGAATATGCGAAGCGATGCTCTTTTTCTGTCATACGTAATCTTGGCTTTACTACACGGCGCCTGAATGAATATCAGTACTCTGTACAGGCATGCGAGAACCGAAGGCAAGTTTACCACCGTTATTCGCACTGAGCAGAATAAAAGAACGCCTAGAGCGCTAGGTTTGGTCAGTCGGATATACTTGCCGCTAGATTTTTTGAAGGAGCGTCAATGGAGGAGCGTTTGCAACATGTATTGAGCAGTGGTATCATGTGAGGGAAACTGGGTGAGGATTCACCGCGGTTTGTCTGCTGGCCGTATAGGTTTATGTGCATAATGACTTCCGAGTCTTCCATAAGGAATTTTGACATGACACAGGCTCCTGAATAGGCATTGAGTCTTAGCTGGGTACATCTCGCTCAAGATGTGTTTCCCTAGTGATGGTCATAACTATACGGTCATCAGCTTATAAAGACCTGATAACATCTTGTACGGAGAAGAGAATTCTCCACCTAACCATCGAATCTATGCGGCCTGCATCATCTGTACGTCAGCACATAGTGCTTTATACGTGAAGCTATTTGCCAAATAGCTTCTCAGCGGCAAGGTGTTGTTCTACTACTGTATGCAATTCATTTGCACTAAAAGAGAAAAGGATATTTCGTGCATAGATCTGCATGTAATTTATGAAGTACAATACCGCGGATGGAAATGATGAGAAAAACAAAGCCAAACACTACAGAGCACTTGCCATATGGAATGCAAAGAAAATAGAGAGGCAAGCTGAATAGAGAGGGGAGAGCGGAAGATAGATAGACAGATAGATAAAAGATAGATCGGTGAAAAAAGCGGGAAGTTGCGAGAAAGTATATATATATGCGCGTGTGTAAGAGGTGATAAACAACCGAATTAACGAGAGGCAGATTTGCTAGGAGAGGGCGAGGGCGATCGCGAGCGACGGCCCATGAACGAGAGGCGATTGAATTTTTTGTCGACGGGAGCCAGGCCTTGGCTGGATGCATTGGACTCTTCGTCACTGCTCGACGATTCATCCGTGTTGGATTTGCTGTAGCTTCCCAGCCGCATAAGTCCGCTCAGTCGGTTCTTTTTGGCCTTGTACTTTTTGATCTTGTCATCGGGCCGCACGACAGCGACTGGGACAGGTGAATGCTGGAGGCAGTACTTGGACACTGATCCAAGAAGCATACCCTTGAACTCGGACAAACCGCGTGTGCCGACGATCAGGAGCGAGGGTTGATACATCGAGATCTACGAGCGTTATCATATTATGACTGAGCGTTCAAACATATGGTTAGAATAAGACTTACCATGTGCTGAATTGTTTCTTGGACCTTGCCAATGACGAACTCAATAATGACACTGATCTGGAAGAACGATGATACGAATAGAATAATGATATTAATAAAAAGGGAAGATGCCCAGTATATCACCTGGGGTGGGCAAACATACCTTTTTCTCGGGGCCACTGTCGGCCATGATGCGTTCCATGACTTTATGTGCATTGTCACGCGACTGCTTTTCTTCATGCTGCAAAAGCGACTGGAGATTGGCTTTCTTGTCTACATACGATGTAAGTACTTCTGGTCCGTACAGGTATGGATGGAACGTACCGCTCATATCGACAGTGACCACACGAAGCACGATAATCTCATCGCCGTCATCCATGACTTCCTGTGAAGAAAAGCAAGAAGATAAATATATGGATGCCAGACGGATGATCATGGTATAGTGAACATACGTCGCTGGCCCAGTTGAGGGCGTACTCGCTGTAGTTAGCAAGGTCCGTAGCAACCATAAAAGTGCGGGTACGGCGCGTGCGCTTGTATCCCGGCGTCTTTCCACGCAATGTGAAGGAAAAGTCGGGAAGATCCTTGTCGGTCATTGTGTCGAAAGACACGCCTCGAACGTACTTTTCCTTGGGTGCAACGGCAGTCATGGCTGTTGTTATGGTTGTGATCTGTTTCTACGATATACATGAATGCCCTTGCGGTGTTCATCTCGTAGTGACTTACAGTTCCGATAAAAGAGAAGAAGAGAAAGTGCGAGAGGGAAAGCCAGAAGTCGTTCACGCGCTCTGTTTTATTTTCTTGCTTTATTTGGCCCGCTCAGTATTGTACTCTCCCAAAAGTCTGTGTGCGTGTACGGTGTTGCGTTGTGCGCCATGCACAGAACTCAGGTTTTTTAAGCTGCGACGTTATCAATGTGTCGGCTTAAACTGATTTGGCAACTCATTGATTCACCAAATCACATCTCTGGTTGTCTCTGTTTCATAGTTGCATTCTGTCGAAGGTTTCGCGTCTCCACAACACACATGGTGATACGTGTGCATGCAGTTGAGTAATATACAGCAATATAAGCTGCGCCCGTTCAGATTGCTTCAAGAGAATATTGGTATATATATCGTTGTTGAGCCCAATCTCTATCCCAAAAGTCAAAAGACTCGATAAACTTCTTGAAGGTGAGATGGCTACCATAGTCCAGATACCATTGAACTTCCTTCGGAATCAGTGTCACCAATGCCTTTTGTTATTTCAAGAGGCATTATACTGTATATAGAAGACAAAAAGAAAAGTGATGTTTTTATGTTGGTGCTAAGTATCGAAGGATTTCTCCTGGTTGGCTGAAAGAAAATCATTGTGCCAACAAAGGTGTTTTTCTTTTGGACGTAAATGATGGAGTTGCTTTCTTACTAATAGTCGGTGAAGGCCCTGCTGGAGTCTTCTGGTAGGGTTGGAGACGAACGTAACGTTGATCGTTACCGACAAGGAAATTGTTGCGCTTCACTTTACTTTTGACTACTGACCAGAATTGCTCAATTGGGTTGAGCTCAGGGGAATAGCAAGGTAAATAAGCGCAGCGGTAACTGCGAGATTCAACATATTTGGCTATGTCCTCGGATGTATGGATAGAAGCATTATCCATCACGAGGTAGTGACCTTTCATATGCGGATATTGGTCCATTCCATTCATAGTAGCCTTGAAGAAACTGATATAGTGTCCCATAACCGTTCCTTTGCTCGATTGCCCAATGCCATCTCCCCGCTTTCTTTTTCACTAGACGGAGACTGAGGAAGTCTAAGGCTACATTTGATCAGACCCTCGACAGAAATGGCGCCAAGAATAGTTGTTGTTGTTGCTCGCGTTTTGGGAACCGTGACTACTGCCGGTGTACCTGACCATGCCATACTACGTTTCAAATTGGTATGGAAAGCAGATTCATCAAGGAAGACACAGTTTCTCGTAAAATCCATATCTGCTTTTTCCCATTAAAGAACCCAATCCAAGCGCTCTTGAATCTTTTCTTCACTATTCCGTATTACGGGTTGAAACCGAGCTTTTTTGAGAGACAAATTGCAATGTTGTCTTACAAAATCGAACAAAGCAGTTTGCACATTTTTAATTCCGTAATATTTGCTTTAGCTTCTTCATTACTTGGTCTAAAACAACAGAAGGATTCTCATCAATGCACTCGAGAATAACGTTTTTATGTTCGCCATGGACAATACGAGGACGGCCAGTCTTCCTTCGTTTCTCAAAGATGCTGTCAGGATCTTTCTCGTATTTGCAGCCCACTTTTGGGCCGTACGAACATGAATGCCAAGTTGTTTTGAAGCAGCGGCTGCACTCAGGCACTTCTCAAACATTAGCTTGAAGAACCTCATTTTGTCCTGATCTGAACAGCGTGCATAATTTCGTTTCACTGATGTCTTCCTCATAACAACATCACTATTACAGTTTACCTGGTTTCCCATCTGCATTGCCTCCTCTTCCTTCCCGCTCTCCAGAGGCAGTTGAGCTAGATACTGTGTATGAGAGCTCAACGTTTCAAGACGAAACTGGTCCTCATCAATAATGTAATTCCATCGGCTCACGTCGGCCATACTCGTGGACAACAGAACCTTTTCCATTTTCAGACAAGAATTGAATGTTCATGGTCTGTGATTTCTGGTGTAATTTTGGAAAAGAAACAAAGCAACGCCAAACATTGGATGAGCTTTTTTATATCATAGATGCAACACGAATTTTGTTCCTGTCTTCAGGCGAATCGATTTTCTTTGAGAGCGAGTTTACTTTTCGTGCAATACGAATTTGTTCTCGCCATTGGGCGAATTTACTTTCCGGAAAGAGTGCACTCGAAAAGACGGCACGACGTAGTAGAGAGAAGTAAGCAAGAGAAGCAGATGGTCCTGCACACGAGAATTCTGTATGAACAGTGTTCTCTATGCTTTTCTTGATGCTCTTCACCCTTTTTCAGGTAGCCACCTAGTTTTTCCTCCCTGTATTTCTATTTTGTCGCTCCGTATGGTATGCGATGAAGGTTGAAAAAGGTTAGAGAGGAATGCAGATTGATTTCTTATTCATGAGCAGCTGAGTAACGCGGAAGACACGTAGGCGAGAAAAGAGTCTCTTTCCCCCACCCCTTTTTTTCATATTCCATCATGCCCTCACGTCCGCAGTTTCCAGCGTCGCTCAGGATTAATCACTACTTTGATAGCCTCAAAGATCGGCGGATCCACCTGTCGTTCACAACTTTATGCTTCAATCTGCTATACCAGGTAAGAGGGAAAAAAAAAGTCCATGGTCGTGCTTCTATGCGCTAAATGTAGAGCGCCCTAATAACATGCATTCCCAAGGTCCTTACCGTGCAGGAGCTTTATTTCGCCATTGTTGCCAGCATCACGGAAGGTGAATGCTCGGATATACCATGATTAAGAGATCATACCCTTTTTTCCAGGACATATACTGACTATTTTACGGGCATTAACTTTTCAGCAGAGAGCGACCGTAGCACGCGAACACACTTTATAGCGCGATCAATGGAATGTTCGGCTAAAGAGATTTTTCTTGTGTGGGACTTTGTGGTATTTACCTCGGTATGTATGGCTTGCGTCTGTGTTATGAGTTCACTAAGAGAGCCTCCCCGCGAAAAAGAGCTCGCTGGCGTTTCTCGAGCACACGTTCTACCGACCTGGTATCTGTTTTTGGATTATTACTGTTCTCGATGAACTGTTCCAGACCGCGCAAGAACATATGGGCTCGTATGATCATATCGAAAAATGCATGGGACGGCTGACAGACCCGTTTTATGCCGTGCCCAACGCGCTGGTGCACGACTTCTGTATGTTGCAGAGTCGGTTTCAGCTGTTCTTGTACACCCTGGCCGCCCTCATGGCGGTTGGTATCTGTGTAGGTATCCAAAGGAAAGAAAATAACAGAAAGCGAGACATGGGGCATTGATCACCACTCTATAGACTGTTTATGCTGCTTTGGCGAGGCACCATGTCAAGCAGCGGAAGATAATGTTGCAGCCTTCTCAACCCGATGCGGTACCTCTGGATATAAGACAGCAGGAGCCATACCAAATATCGCATCCGAGCCAAGGAAATGCTGTATAGATGATGTGTTTTGTGTTGTACCCATGATGATCCTTGCAGAATATGCTTTTTTTTTATTCTTTGTACATGTGTTGATATCTATCTTCTTCGGCTACTCCGGTCATCGCGTCTGCGTGGGGATCGTGACCTTGATGGAGACCGGCGACGACGGCGCTCGTCTGGGCGACGGTCCTCTGGACGGTGAGAGCGACGGTCGCCCGAGTCGTGTCGATCGTGGCGGCCGCGTCCTCGTCTATCCGAGTGTTCAAAGACCAAGTCATAGTCGTCGCCACGACGACGGCCTTCGCCTTCTCTGTAGCGAGTGCGCTTCTCAAGGTTTTCAAAGCCGCCATACTCGCGGTTGCCTCCCATGCGACCCGCGATCCAGTCGCGGTGGAGCTTTGAGACGGACTGGGAGAAATCAACGTGGATACGGCGGTCGTCGATGAGGACGGACTGCATCTTGAAATAGGCTTCTTCGGCATTGTCTCTGTTTTCGTATTCGATGAAGGCGTAGCAGAGCGAGTCGCCGGTCTGACGATCGCGGATGATTTCGCAGCTGGAGATGGGGCCGAAGCGGGAGAAGATGAGCTCGAGGTCCTCGTCGCGTGTGACCGGGTTGAGTTTGCACACAAAGAGGACGTTCTCTGGCGGCTTGACCTCTGCAAAAGGCAAATCGCCAACCATCTCGAGGGTGAGTGCCTGGGCCTTGGCCTCGCGTGCTCGGTGCCTGCGCTCGATTTCTTCCGGATCGCCTTCTTCCTCGATGGTCTCGTCTTCGCCAATCCGCATCGACTCCAGCTGCTCCTTGGTGGGCACAGGCGACTGGTCTGGTACCTGGAGGCCCTCCGGATCGTCAAAGGGATCGTCGAGGATGACGGTGTGTCGAATGCGGATATCGCGGAAGGGCCGGCCTTGCTCGTCACAGTACGCTTCGTTGATCTTGTCCAGTATGTCGAAGCCCTCTGCAATCTCCCCAAACACGGTGTACTTGCCATCGAGGTAATCGAGGTCGTCTGCGAGGGTAATGAAGAACTGGCTGCCACTAACACCGCCGCTCTCGAGGGATGCGTCTGGTGCCACCGCCATGGACACCGTGCCGCGCTTTTTATGCTTCAGTTTGGGCTTGATCTCGGCTTCAAAGTACTTTTTCGTCTCGCCCCCGAGAATGCCGTACACCGATTCGCCCTGATCGCCTTTGCCCGTCGGATCACCTGCTTGTGCCATAAAGTCTTTTTGTACATTGTGGAAGGGCGAGAAATTGTAATACTTGATTTTGCACAGTTTTAAGAAATTGAGACACGTCTTGGGGCACTCATCCGTGAAGAGGTCAATCACCAGATCCCCCAGTGACGTTTCTAACAGGACTGACTAAACGAATGTTAATATGCGACGCGTGATCTTATCCTTTGAGTTGTATTTATTACCATAAGACAACAATCTGCTCAAAGCGCAGAAGCAACAGCAGTGGTCTGTCGTGTCTGACTTTATATTTATCGAGAACTTTAAGCTTCCTGAGCTGCCGCTGCATCTCAGCACGTATCCCACTCTATCATGCTTGACATCTCACCTCATCTGTCTCAGCTGAAGCAGTATCAGCCGCCCATTACGTTTATGAGAGAGGCTCAGGTAGCCAGAGCTAGAATAGAATATCATACGCTTAGGATATAGGATCAGACCCATTCATACGCGGCGGCGCACACGTGTCATGCTGCGTTTGTCATTCCACTTGTCCATGCCCAGAAACACTTCACATCATTTGAAAGGATAACAAGAGAAAGACACAGATAGATAGATTTACATCGTTGAGTGACAATGCCATTTTTTGTTCTTCTTTTTGAAAGGGAAAATATTCACGGATGGATGAATGGATAGGAGGGGAGATCAAACACGTTCGTATTCAAAGGAATTCCGCTGCACCGACACTTCCAACTTAGGCCTCGGGGCAATCGCGCGACTATGAAGCAACATGAGAAACAGAATTTTATGTGGATGGCCGTGTTGAACTTACGATGTGACCGGGCTTCTGGCAGTTGTAGCAGACACGGTCCTGCTGGGGCTGGTCGCACTCGCGGGAGATATGACCAAAGTTCTAATAGAAAAAGAGAAAGAAAGCCAATTGAGCATCACTTGCCAAGTAGAAAAGCAAGAATGAACTTACACCGCAGTTGTAGCACTTGGACTGGGAGGTGCCGTTGGGGCAGTCGCGGCTCAAGTGACCGGTCTGACCGCAGTTGTAGCAAGACTTGCCACCAAAGTTACCGCCATAGCCACCACCGTTGTAGGAGTCATCGCCGTTGGGGCACTCGCGGGACTAACACAATCGATTAGCGAATCATAAACGAGAGGTATACTCTTCTAGCCATACCAAATGACCGGTCTCGTTGCACTTGTAGCAGGCCTTGGCGGCACGGGGCTCAGTGCTGAAGATAGAATGTATTAGCAGCATGGACATGTATACCAATAGCGGTATTACCAGTCGCGGCTCATGTGACCCTCCTGGTTGCAGTTGTAGCTAAAAATCAAATTCATCAACGTTGGTGGGATGTCTTACTTCCACATTTCTTCCATTCTTACCAAACGTTGTTGGCACGACCGCAGTCTTTCGAGATGTGGCCAGCTGTTGATTATAAATAAAAGACAACAGTAGTAGAGAGCACCAATAGGTAGGTAGGTGGTAGGAGCATATAAAAAAAAGTGACAACAAAGAAAAGGAAAAAAAGAGTATAAGCGACAACGTTCCAACATAACCTCTCCAAACCAGTTTATTCGTGCTTGACATGACTTCTTCTTCTCTCTCTTCCTTCTTCCGTCGTTCTTCTCTCCAAAAGTCTAGATCCCACCTAAGTCGATCGAGCAATCACAAAACTTGAAGCTGAGGCCATGCAAAAAACGGATCGTGGGACGGGAAAAAAGAAAAACAAAAAAAGAACGAGAGAGAGCAAGAGATCTTGACCGGCAACCTAAAGCACAACCACGCGACCCCCCACAGCATAAAGAGAAAAAGACTACTTGCTTTCACCGCAGCGATAGCACGATTGAGGACGGTACGACATGTTTAGAAAAGTATAAAGAAAAGAGAGGGAGAAAAAAAAAACTTAAACGACGCGAACGTTATAACAGAGAAAAAATTTTCATTTCCTTTTCAGGACCTACGACTCTATTTTCCGTCCAATGGCAGCATGGTATGCGCTCCACTAGCACATTGGTGCGCCCCCTCAACCCTTATGATTCGTGCAGGTTTTTAAAACCTAAACTGCCTCTTAAAACGCATCGTTTGGCAGGTCGTGTCGGATGACGTATATGCTTTTTCTTGACAGCGCCGTATAATACGTGTGCAAGTATGAGGGAATGAAAAAAATATTTTATATATGCAGTAGCCAGGCATTTTTTAGGGAACCGAGCGCCGGACCACTTCATTATAATGCTGAGCCACGCCACATACAATGGCATCGCAAACAGAGAGAAAGTAATCCTAATGGAGATATACGCTCTCAAAGAGAACGCGCGACTCGAACCGACACCCTTCCATCAACACCTTCCCCATTGTCCCTTTTGATATCACGAATACCACTTAAAGAACTAGCCAAGGTGACAAGATCTGGGTATCGGCATCATCCTAGGATATATGGAATCAAAAGCGGAAGAACTCAACTCCACAGCGCCAGAGACAGGGACAGAGACAGAGGTAGAGGTAGAGGTAGAGCAGCATGTCATCTATTGCATTCCAGCGCGTGCATGAATAAGAAATGTAAAAATTGTATCTTTCACTTCGCGTTGGGAGCACACATCCAGGTCACAGCCGCGGCGGGATGTCTTATAAGGTTAGAGTAAGAGTTTGTTGTATAGCGCCTGCAATTCGATTTTTTTGAACTATCCGCATATTGCTGTCTGGCTCATGCGACTCGGCACAGCGCGTCTACAGAAGCCCCAGGCTCACTATAGTTCGTGACAAGTGGTACGCTGATAGAGAAGATCTTAGGAAACAGCGGTCTGTAGCGTATGGTTCTGCGCTCTATCACCTTGCATATAGACCCATCTATCATGGGACGTAGCAGATCCGTGGACACTACCTAGTTAATCACCGCATACCCAGGGTAGAGATGATATACACTTCGCTTTAGATATAAATATCTTTTGATAATAACTCTGCTAAAGCATCACTACGCTCTCTTTTTCATCCAATAATGCTTCTCACGAAATCCCTTGCCCTTGTTTTTGGAAGTCTTTCTGTTTTAACCCTCGCTGCCAGTCCAGTCGAGACGAATGCGCGAAAAGCCGACATAGTGGAACCCGCTCAAACGTAAGCGTCACTCTTTAACTTCAAGTGCTTAAATGCCTCGCTCTCTCTTGTCAGTGTCCATAATAGCTTCTACCATGACGGCTACCATGGCGGCGGCGGACACCACGGCGGCGGCGGATATCACGGTGGCGGTGGACACCATGGCGGCTGTGGACACCATGGCGGCTGTGGACACCATGGCGGCGGCTACCATGACGGCCACGGTGGCCACCATCACAAGCGCGACGCGGGCAGCACGGCTAGTGTAACAATGCCATCGGAATCCGTGGAGAAAGCCCAAGCGTAAGGAACACACTCTATCTCACGCACCATAGACTGATCTCACCTATGACATGCATAGGATGACCCCTTCTCAGCAAGAAGCTCAGCTCCAGGGACACCGTCATCATCATCATCACCACCATCATGATCATGGTGACTACGACCATGGTGACTACGAGGGTGGCTATTCGAAAGGTGGCGGAGGAGGCGGCTGGTGGTGCCATGACTGTGGCGGTGGTGGTGGTGGCTACTACAAGAAGCACTGGAAGAAGCGTGCGGTCGCCGATGACATGAAGCACGACGTCGAAGTGTTCCGCGATATATGCAACCGGCGCTACTGTGAAGGCGATGTGGACTGCGGCCGTATGATGTGCGACATTTATGCGCGTACGTATTCCCGTTACCTATGGATGTATGATATGATGCCTCTACCCGTGCCTTGGGCGGGAGGTGCACCCCTGCCTCCTTTGCCGCCTCTTCCTCCGCTTCCTTCCAAGTGAGCAAAAAGAGTGTGCTGCTGATGATTTCATTTATGTCTTGTTTTGAAAATACATCATGCTTTTATGTTGAATGGGGCACAGCAGGAAATGAATTTAGAAGCGTGGGTGAATTTACAATGCTGTGATTGGATGCGTGTGCATGTGCTTGTTGTCAAGATAGGGGTCACATGGGAGAGCTCATTCTATATCGGCCTTTTGATAAAGAGAGCAGAACGTGTATATCTTGGTCGATGTAACCCGTGGGAACGTTTTGAGACAAGCCAAAATAAGTGTGATGCAGCCAACTTTATCATCGCACATACGCCACGTCTCTTTATATTTCATTTCTTTGCCCTTCTCTTTCTTCCTTTTTTGATACTTCTGGTAGAAATATCATGCTTGACGAAGAGCTTCGTGAGTAGGACTACTTATTACTTCCAAAAGAAAACGAACGACTTTAATAATGTGACTGGGATAGCACAGCAGCGCCGCTACACGCCAAAAAAGAACGAAAACTATGAGGTGGAAGAACCGATATCGTCCACCAAAAGCTTCGTGGCAGGACTTGTAGGAGGTATACTATTTGAAAAGCTGTTGAAGTGACGACCCTGACGCTTGGGGATACACTGATCTGTAGGTCTTGCTGGTCTGGCCGTAGGACACCCATTCGGTAAGAATTCGAAAAGAGAAAGAGAGAGAGACAGAGACTTTGCAAAAAGAGCACGTATCGTGGCACATACGTTATACGTTTCTGACCGTTTTTTTTTAATGATAGACACAAGTAAGCTCTAGCATTGCCTGGCTTCTCTGATCAGTACATACGATTGCTGAACACCATGCATCTAGTCAAAGTACGGCTGCAAGGACGTGATACCCGGTACAAAGGCACATTCAACTGTTTTATAACCACCCTGCGCAACGAAAAGGTAAGTCCAGGCCGTACAACGTGAAGGAAGCTAACAGACATATGTACCAGATTCACGGATTATATAAAGGCATGGTAAGCCCAAATCGACTGGCGCGCGCGCAACAACACAAACAAATGGATGGTAATCTAACACCATTCTATTTATACGTGTACAGGGATCGCCGGCGGTACGTACCACATTCCCGATCTTGCGTTTTATATCATTTATATCACACGCCTTATCAGGAAACACCTTTCTCTTTTCTTTTTCTTTCTTCTATGTTTGGGCTGACAGCACAGATGAATATGTGTGTGTATAGGCAGGCGTCGCCGTAGTCAATGCGCTCGTGTTTGGGTCGTTTAACTGGATTCTGCAGCTCCAGGATCCGTCCCTCGCACCTCAGGCACAACCGCTCCAGCACATCTTCGTGGCAGGCTTGGGAGCGGGCATCATCACAAGGTATATAAAAACTAGGGGAGAATGCCTTTAATTGACCCTTCATCCAAATAGCCTTGTTACGTGTCCGATGGAACTCGTCAAGGTGCAGTTGCAGCAAAATAACTTATACAAAGGCCCAATCGACTGCTTACGACACATGATCCGGACCCGCCGCTGTTTTACGGGCCTGGCACCCACGGTGATGCGCGAATTGAGTTTTGGGCCCTATTTTGTCGCATACGAGGTCGTCACACGCTCGTTCATGAGTGACACGTCCGGGTTGGGCGTCATCTTTGCGGGCGGTTTGGCCGGCATCGCAGCGTGGTGCTCGACCTACCCAGCCGACGTGATCAAGACGCGCATTCAGGCTGAGCCATCCCAATACCGCCAAGGTATGATGGCCGCCTTCAAGGAATGTTATCGAAAAGAAGGTCCTTCTGTCTTTGTACGAGGCTTGACACCAACGCTGCTGCGTGCATTCCCATCTAACGCGGCGACGTTTTTCGCCTACACGTGGACAATGGATATCTTGTCTAGAAACTATGAAGAAGCCAAGGTAGCGGCTGTTTTGTAGAAATAATATTCTTTTATACTGCAAGGAAAGAGAGTCGCTGCTATCGAAGAATTGACTCGAAATCCATATCTCTATTATGGGACTATGTTACAGAAAGGGGTGGATAGAAAAGAGAAGAGAAGAGAAGAATAGAAGATGAAAACAAGAAGACCAGATAGACAGTTCGATCTAATGCACGGTCTCGCCTTCCTTAACCTTGTCGAGTTTGCTCATGTCCTCCTCAGGCAGCTGATGAAGCCAGGCGGTCTCGGCGTGCTGCTTGTCAAGGTCACCAAAGCAGATCTTGAAAACCTCGTCATAGGTATCGACGGGGATACCCGTCATGCCTTCCTTGACGTGGTCAGGCAGCTCGTCCCAGTCCGCCTGATTATCCTTGGGGAAAAGAATGGTGTTGACATTGGAGCGCTTAGCGGCAATCGTCTTTTCCTTGAGGCCACCAATCTGGAGCACCTTGCCGGTAACAGTCAGCTCGCCTGTCATGGCCACGTTGGGGTTGACAGGCTGGTCAAGCGCCAGCGAGATGAGTGAGGTAGCCATGGTGATGCCAGCCGAAGGGCCGTCCTTGGGAACGGCGCCCGCCGGGCAATGCAGGTGCACCTGCGCCTTGTCGAAGAAGCGGTTCTTCGGGAAGCGATTGGCCATCAGGGACTTGGCAAAAGTGTAAGCGATGCTCGTGGATTCTTTCATGACATCGCCGAGCTGGCCAGTCTTGGCCAGGTGCGGCGTCGACTTGGGCGTCAAGGACGATTCGAGCACGGATTCAATGTACAAGGACGAACCACCTAACAGAACAAAAAGTCAGGCATGACAAAAAACGCTATTATAACACTTACCCATGCTCGTCCAGGCGAGACCCATCACCACGCCAGGTGGCGTCTTTTCGTACAAGCGATCGGAAGTGAAGACGGGCGGGCCGACGTAGCTCTTGAGGTTATCTGGCGAGACTTCTATCTTGATGTCCTCCGGGACCTCGAGCGGCTTGCGCTCGCTGTGGGTCTTTTCTTGACCAGGCTCCTTCTTACCCGAAGCTGTCTCGGCTGCGACCGGGTCGTTCGAGCGTTTGTCGTGCTCGAGCACCTTGGGCGAGTCGCCCTCCTGCTGCTCAAACTTGTCCTCGCCCACCTTTTGGACGACCTTGTAAGCAGCCTTGCGGTAGACCTTGTCAATCTGCTTCTTGAGGTTGCGCACGCCACTCTCGCGGCAATAGTTTTTGATCAAGACTTCGACGGCCTCCTTGGTCAGGTCGACATTGACGTTCTCGAGACCGGCTGCGATCTTGGCTGCCGGCGCCAAGTACTTGCTCGCAATCGCCTCTTTTTCTTCGGCGACGTAGCCCGAGAGTTGGATGACCTCCATACGGTCCAAAAGCGGGCCGGGGATGGTGTCAAGCACGTTGGCGGTGCAGACAAAGAGGACCTTGGACAAGTCAACCGGCACGTCCATGTAATGGTCGAGGAAGCTGCTGTTCTGTTCCGGGTCGAGCAGCTCGAGCAAGGCGGAGGACGGATCGCCCTGGTGGCCACGGCCAATCTTGTCAATCTCGTCAATCAGTATCAGCGGGTTCTCAGTCTGGACTTTCTTTAGCGCCTGAATGACTTTGCCGGGCATGGCACCGACATAGGTCCGGCGATGGCCCTTGATTTCGGCAACGTCCGTCAAACCGCCGACCGAGAAGCGGTAAAACTCACGGTCAAGCGCGCGGGCAATGCTCTTGCCGATCGACGTCTTGCCGACACCGGGCGGGCCCGAGAGACAGAGGATCTTGCCTTCCACGGTACCACGCAGCTTACCGACCGCAATGAATTCAAGAATGCGGTCCTTGACGTCCTGCAAACCGTAGTGGTCCTCGTCGAGGACATTTCTCGCATGCAAGATATTATAGTTTTCGCGCGAGCGCTGGCCCCACGGAATCTGGGTGATCCAGTCGAGGTAGTTGCGGGTCACGTTGAACTCGGATGCGGCAGGTTCGAGATGGGCGAGTTTGTTAATTTCCTGAACTCGGTTATCAATACCAATGGGCATAGGGGTTGTCAAAAATAAGCGGTCTTACCTCATCAAAGACTTTTTGAACGGCTTGGGGCATGGCGAGCTTCTTGGCTTTCTCCTTGAAATCCTCGACGAGCTTGTCCTTGCCGTCGCTCTCGATACCCAGCTCTTTTTTGATGCCCTTGAGCTGCTCCATCAGGTAGTAATCGCGCTGACGCTTGGCAATCTTGCTCTCGACTTCCTTGGAGATCTTATTTTGAAGCTGGGCGTTCATGAGCTCTTTTTTGAGCACCAAGAGGGCCTTTTGCAGACGTTCCTCGACCGGCAGTGTCTCGAGGACATCTTGGAGTTCCTCGGGTTCGCCTGCGGAAACAGCTGCGGCGAAATCAGCCAGTTTACCAGGCTCCTCAAACACGTTGCCAGCTGACTGCGACATGGAGAAGGATGCAATCTGGTCACGGAAGAGCGGGTTGAGCGAAGCAATGTCCTTGAAGACTGAGACAATCTCGGACGTCACGGCCTTGACAGTCTGGTTCTTCTTGGAGTAGGGCGGTTCCTCAAGATTGACGACGTTGGCGAGCGAAACGTTGCCCTCTTCGGCGAGGAACGCGGTGGCGTAGGTGCTTTCTTTCTTGTCAGCCTTGACGTCGCCTTCCAATTCTGTTGTTTCTGGAGTGAATGACGGATCAAAGTAGGTTGGTTCTGATTTACCATCATGGGTCAGCGTCTCCTGCTTGATTTCTTCGGTGACCTTGGCTTGCGTGGCGGATGCGACGGGGTCGCCCGTGCGATGGGCGGCAGGCGGCAGGATATCGGTAATCTCGATACGACGGTGCGGGTAGAGTACAGCAGTCAGACCAGCCGAGCCGTCCTGTTGCTGTTGCTTGCCGTCTTTGCCAGATCCCATCGAAGCCGGGAAGACGCTCGTGATCTGAGCGAAGACACCGACCTTGTGGACTTGGTTGATATCGGTCACGGTATCCACGTCGAGGTTCTCGTCCTTAAGAAGGAACGCACCCACGTAAGGTTGGCCACGCTTCAAAAGTTCCTTAATGGCGGCCGTGACATGCGGATCCTTGACAACCACAGCCTTGTAGAAGCCCGGGAAAAGCGGTCGCTTGGCAATGGGCACAGCCAACACTTGCGGGTATACCTCCGGGACCGAAGGCTTTTGCAGTTGACTGTCAATCACGTTGAAGGCGGCGCGCTTGCCATCGTCGCCTGCTCCACCATTGCCCTCGTCCCCATGACGGCCATGACTATCATTGTTGTCATTACCGGACGCACCCCCTGCTGCGCCTCCGCTTTCACCGTGGCCACCGTCAAAGTCGTCCGGATCGCGTTCATGAAGACGCATCGTCGAAGCCTTCCGGGCCGAGATGGGCTGCAGCGTCACGAGGACCGAGCGCGACTGGCGCAGGGATCGCGCCAGCGCTTGACCACCCCAGAGGGTCACGGGTGACGCGGCCGATGCCGAGGTGGAGAATGCGCGTGGTGCACCGGGCTGAGGAGCAGCATGAAGCTGAGAGAGGATGGACTGGTTGAGCTTGTTACGTGGTATGGTCCTGGCAACATGCACGAGAAACGACATGGCGGCGATTTGTCAGCAGACCGAGAAGGCGTCAATATCGTTTGCAAGGTGCACCTTGCATGATCCCGTCGCTCTGTTGTTTTCTCTCCTTTCACGCTCCGATATAAAAAGAATGTACTCGAAAGAATTCATTGGTGGGCCTTCAATCATGTATTCTCGCTCGTGTTAATATACCACGTAAAAAACTCACCCCGGTGCTTTTTCATTATAACTGCCTTGTTCTCTCTTCTCATTTATTGTAATCGTATCCCTATGTTTCTGCCTGAACTACTAGCCAAAGTCACTTTCAATAAAAGTGAGCGTACTTTGTTCACAATATTACGAATATTGACCTTTTCCTAAAGATCCGCCACCGTATCTGTAAAGTGTATTTGAGCATCGGCTTTGCGGTTGCCGACGACAAACGACAATGCCTCCAGACTTATTCACTTCATATGCGTAAAATTCTAGCTGAGGGAACAGCTAGAGATGAGGAAAAGGATAAAATAGAATAATTGAGTATACCAAGAGCTGAAATATATAGCTCGTACATGAAAGATTATGCCTTTAATGGCACTAAAGGGAGTGTATGTCACTCATGGGCTAGAACGTGGTCGCGAGTGCGGCGCTTGCGATACGCGTCCTTTGCGGCATTCAGCGCTTGGTAGACTCTTGCTATATGTTGAGCGCTTGGGGTGGTCCGAATTCAGCCTAGCTGTCGAACACAAGTCATACCTTCTGCCAGTGGGTGACTATAGATGACAGCAGTACGTTTTCTATTCAGAAAAGAATCACCACCATTTACGTCAAAATTCCCTCCAATTAGGCTAGAGGTATGTTTTTTATATCGACCACTGTCGAAAGATAAGCAATCTACTGACTTCTCTTGAGACCGGTCGTATATGAGCAGGCTTAAACTAATAATGATGACATGTGGGAAGGGCTAAAACGCTGCACTCGTCAGTGTAGACTATGGCCACCTTCGCAGTGTCCATATGCGAGATGAGGGGAATTATTGTCGTCAACCTTTCTGCGTTGTAGAGAGAACATTGACGCCCTGAAAGCATGCTTGGGGAAGAGTAGCATGCATGCATCGCTGGCAGCATGAAATCACTTCATAATTCGCTTTTGAGATAGATAGTCCAATCTAGCATATTCAGAGAGCCTAGTTATCGCAGTCTCCTGTTCCCTTTTATAAGCTACTGCATTGTATACATAACCGACATTTATATCTTCAGATGACTATGGAAAGATTAGTAGGCGCATCGCCGGCATATAGCAACAATAAAGCTCAAGAGGTTCCGTGCTGGAGCTTAGCTTTATATCTTCGGATAACATAATGTATAGATGAAAAAGTGCGCGACAAAATGCATGAGGAGGAAAGTAAAGGCTTTCTGTTTTTTCAGCAATCTGTTACTCTCTTGTCTGCTTAGCAAAATTTACAGTAGTTACAGGATGGAATTATTTTATATGTAAGATTTCCAAAAAGTGAACGAGAAATAAAAGCAAAGAAAAAAAAATGGAAGAAGACAATATGCAAAAAAATAAGGAAGATGTTTGTTTTGTCTCTATCGTTTGAATATCTTGAAGACCATGTAAAGAATGGAACCGATGAATCGAATGGCGGACAGACCCGCGACCGACCAGAGGATGAAACCAAGGTAGTATGTGCTGCGTTCTTGGTATGTGCCGAACCACTGGAAGATTTGGCCGTTGGTGATGACGGCTACCAGAGCCATGTTCGTAATCACCCAGCACAGGACGAGTCGTGTACGGAAAGCCTTGTAATAATCCTCCTGCTTGGTCTTGGCATCGCGCTTTTCGTGGACAGGCTCGACCACCTTTTTCAGCTCGAGACAGGCCTCGTCCCACTGCTCATTCAGATCCTTCTCTTCGGTCGGCACTTCAACTTCCACGTGGTGCTCGCCATCTTTGCCCTTTTTGGTCTTCACCACACCGAGGTCAGTGGATACCGAGTTGTCACCCTTCGTACCCCATGACACATCGTGTGTGTTGCAGAAAGCATAAATGTTGAGCACGTTGATGTAGCTTGGCGACATGAAGATCTAAAGTATCACCATGAGTGTACAGAACGCAACAAAAGTCATGATCCACTTACGTATTGGATGAACGAGGTAAACATGTGCCAGGGGTCAAGGAACAAGAAACTTGCCAAAAAGTAAATAACATAGGTCGAGATGATAGCCACAATGACATCGCGGAATGCGCTCTGCTTGATCAAGGCCATGAACATATCGTCGGATTGCTGTGCTTCGGTGACAGCCGTATCCACGCCCACGTAGGTGATCCACACCGTGCAGAACATGATGTACACCATCAGAAGCGCAAAGAAGACCATACTTAGAGTATACGCCCATCTGAAACCTTGTGGACGATTACCCATGGCAATCAAGAATTGGATGACGAGGAGGAGGACGTAGACATAATTGAACGAGATGTGAAGGTAGGTAGCGATCTGGGCGGAGAAGGGCTTGGGGTCGAGATAGTCCGACTCCATAGAGGTAGTCATGATATAAAAGGTGAGATAGAAATTTCCCTAAACCGAATCGCGTTAGCATGCTTTCTTAACATTCACGTTCACGTCCACGCCACTTACAATGGCGAACCAAGAGAAGATGAGCTGGTAGGTTTGATAGATGCTCTGAAGGGTGAAGCCAATCTTGCGGAGGAAAAAGTGATCGGAGAGCCAGATCTTGCCGAAATGAACGAGGGCGTATACACCCGCAAAGAAAGAACCATTGAGCCATCGACGACGCTGCGAGATAAATTCAGGGACGCTGTCCGGCACATCCGTCTCACCATAGGCGGTGTTGACATAGTGGAGGGTCCAGGAAGCGTGGCGTTTGGCTACGAGTTCGTAACAAAGGATACGATCCTCGGCGAGGTACATGTTGGCGGTGAAGATACCCGCATCGCTGCCGTGCATCTTTTCACCCAGGAAATACTTTTCGAGCGGGCCGGTGCCGTTCACGTCGTTCTGGAGGGCGGTGTAGCGGTACGCAGAGAAGGCACCAGGAAGCACAGAAATATAGCCAAAGACGGATTCGAGCGGTTTGTCGAGAATGTTGGACATCTTGTACTCAAAGTTTTGGGACGCAACGATCGGGTTCAGCAGCGCCACACCGGCCTTGCCTGTCATGGCACGAATCTCACCGCAGGCACCGGCGGTGTGCTTGTTGATATCGAACGCTTTCCACAGATGATAGATTGAGGTATGGCCAGGACGGGTACCGACATCGATAAGAACGCAGACATGAGGGTTGATGAGGGGGCCAAAGGCCTGGAAGAACCATCGATGGGAGTTGATCTTCTTTGCATTCTTTTCTTTGAGGCAGAACAACATCTGGGTCGGCACAATACCCTTTTCAGAACCACGAAAGTTCATTTCGGGGTCGACGGACATTTGAGTTGTGTGCTACATGCAGAACAAGCAATAAATAAAGAAAAAAGAGGTAAGGTTTTTGACTTTTAAAAAGTGCAGCACGTGTCTCACTTGCCTCGTAAATATGGGCCGTGACAGGTTTGCCCTCGACGATATTTTTGGCGACACCTTCTTGGTAACAACCGAGCGTGGCAAGGACGGAGAGCGTGCGCGGATGGATCTTGGTACGGCCGTCGGACACGACGCAGACCACGACCTTTTGCCAGGCATTTTCGCCCCACGTGTGGGAACGGGAGCGCGAGCAGAGGTGGGCAATGTTTTTCATGACACCATGCAGGGTACGGCAGAAAAGAACCTCGTCTTCCTATTATCATGCGATGGGGGGCCGGTAAGACACATGCAAAAATGGCACTAAATGCAAAGGATCAGGGTTTTCCAGTCTTACGTTGTACATAGTCAGCACAATGAAGAGCTCCGTCTGCCGGTTCATTGCTTGCTGGCGCAACGTGTAGTTTTGGCTCACAAAGTCCGCCGGGTCGCAGGTCGCAGCCGTGTATCGCATGTGGGTGAATTCGTGGTCTGTCTTGTTCGGCATCATGGCCAGGTACTTTGTGGGGACCGGGTTGTCCAGGATCAAATTACCATCCTTCAGCTTGACCTTACGCACTACACCAAGTATGTGTCAGAGACCTTGTTCTTCCCTCTGATTTGCCCTCTCTCCTTCCTCTTTCTTACCTGTCTTGTACCGACGGGGCTGGCGACGCGGGGCCTCGCCATAGCGAACACCACTTCCAGGTGAATCCGGGACGGGAGGCGCGACGAACTGAACGCCGCCACCACCGCCCATGGTACGTGAGAAGGGCGAGCGCGCGGTGGATGCCGAGTGCGGACTGGCAAGGAGGGGCAATTCACTGGTCTCAATGTGAGGCGTATCGTCCTGGTACGCCATGGGGTGGTTGCCGCGCATCATCTCAGGCTCATGTGCAAAGGATGTGTCCTGGAGAGGGTACTGCTCTGCGTAAGGGGGCACGGCTGGCGGGCTGCCGGGAGACCGTGAATGATCAAAAGGAGGTTGATACATGGACACGGTTTGCCTCTGTAGAACAGATCAGATCAGATCAAATCATCTTCTTTTGTTTCGTTTTCTATGGCTACCTGAGGGCGATTGAAAGCAAAGAGATGCTAGAAAAGAGAAAGGAAGAGAGAACAGAGCTGCAAGGTCGATGTGTGGCAACAACGTTTTATAGCAATCACCATTTTGATGGGTTACACGAGCTCTCCGGCTTCCCCTTTTGCACCTATTTTTTCTCTCTCTCTTTAACAGTGAGATAGGATCCAATAATAACGTGGCGCGGCTTGGGCGGTCTTGATATAATTGCTCTGGGGTCGCACGGACAAAAAAGGTTGCAAATTGATTTGTATCCCCAAAGCCCGCGCACACACACTGACCGAGAGAGACAACGAAGCAGAATGGGCACCGGAAGCAGGGGGTGAAAGGCCTTTCTTTTTACCAGAGTTATGGTTTTATCTTCGTCCTTCACCCGCCTCTCTAAGCGCAATGGCATCACGTTCTTTTATTTTTATAAAACAGTCTAAAAGCACGCATGCATTGAAATGCATATGTATCGGACCGAGAAGGGTCTTTTACATTCATACATGGAATCCCTTCTGTTCCTCCCTCGTGGGCGGTCCTTTTTCTTTTTTTTTAAACTTGATGGCGGAGTCACAATGTGTGCGTGTGTGTGACCTCAGCCAAAACACAACATCCTCATAGGGGAGTGAGTGTTTCTTGTTCTTGCAATTACATCTCAATTATAATTACCTCTTTGGCTCGCCTCGTCCCGCGTTCCGGGCGTTTGTCTGATTTTGGTCTTTCATTAATATTTTTTGCCAAGCCCGCGTAGCCTAAAGCGCGCCCACGCGTTCTGCATGGGAGGTCCACTTGTACAGATTGAGATATGATAAAACATTGACGACGAATGTATTCTGCTTTTAGTGCGGGTGTCACAGGGTAGAGGGTCCTTCGTTAGCTTGGCATCATTTATAGGTCGTCTCGGGCAAAGCATACCAAGAACCGAAGTTTATTTAGTCTTTTTGAGCCGTGTGACGCCACAAAAATGGCATGGTGACCATAACAAGAGATGGGATCACACAATGCCAGAGTTAGGTGCACCCACGTACGTTCTGCATTGGGTTTGGCTACTTGTTGTATCCAAAACGATTACCCATACTGATGTCTGGACGCAATGGTCCATGCGATCAGTTTTGCTTTGTATATTCATGTACAGAAGCTTCATGACATCCACTGTAGATATATCAAAGTGGAGCTACGTGAGATCTATACGACCTGATACGACCGCTTGTGAAAGGTACAGAGTATAAAAAAAGAATTTTTTATGAAACGGGCCACCACCAGAGTGTCGGAGTGGGACAGGGCAAGTTATGAATGCAAAGCATACTTATGAAGGGAGTGCAGTTGTGGCGCGTTCATGGAGGTCGTTGTGTGACTTCCGTCTTATACAGAGATCACACACATACGTATATATATTCTACTCAGGATGAAGACGAAGCGATGTGATATTTGCCTTTACTCCTTCGTCTGTCTATGACCAATGCCAACAGAAAGATGGATCATGCATATTTATTTGGTAGATATCATGTAAATTACAGCAAAAAAAAAATCAAGGAGACTTGCACAGTCGCATTTCGTGTTTTTCTCAATTAAACTGAACCATAATCGGCCTGATGAGTCTTCTATGAAAGCTAAGCACGTAGAGCGCTCAGTACTTAGGTCGGCTATATCCAAGGGCCTGGGGACAACAAGAGCAAGACAAATTGGCACTCGTTGGATATAAACATATACGAATGTCTCAAAACGCGGATTATGAATGCACCCTCTGAGCTTGCTATCGGGCGCCTGGTCGTTTGTAGTTACGGTATGCAATCGAGTACAGGCCGAGTGGCGGTATATGTCAGCATGATACCGAGGGAAAAGACACAGTCTATGCCTTACCTGAATGCTGAAAAACACCAGAGTTAAGATACAAAAATGACAGCTGTGCATGTGTCGTGCATTACAGTAGGTCGGCCTTAAGAAAATGAGAAAAAAAATCTGCTTCAATTGCCATGCTAACGAATAATAGCGTTTTTCTCAGTACACAGAAGAGATATTTTCAACTTCTATATACCCTATCATCTACTCAGCAAAGGAATGCAATATGTTGTGGGATATGCCTAGTCTATCGGGTTCGTATCCCTGAAAAGCGCATTATATGTGTGCGAGTTGATCGAAGCTGTCAAATGGGAAAGAAATCAGGATGGGCGGGGCTGAATTTGAGGTGGTGACGACACCGTCTTGTTTTTGCCGAACCCAGAAAGACGGCCCAGCAAAGAAGAGCCCATCCTTACAAAAAAAACTCCCCACTCTTTCAATGTCTGCAGCACGAGGCACCCAAGATCTGCCCCCGGCAGGAGGCTACCCCCAGGTGCAATACAGACGCTACCTGCCCAACCGTGGTCCTTCTGGCTTCGTTATCCTCGCCGGCATCACCGCATTCTGCACCTTTGGCTTCTACCGTGTCTATCAAGGCAACGCTGAGCGACGGTAAATCACAAGACCAGGGAAAAAGAGAATGTCTCGTGGAATTATAACACTCACCCTGTTTATCTACGGTAGTGAGCTGAAACGCGAGAATCTGTGGTCGCGCATTCACCTTGTTCCTCTGTTGATGGCCGAATCGGACCGAGACCTGTACCGCCGGACGCAGGCGGCCAATGCTCGTGAGGCTGAGATCATGAAGGACGTCAAGGACTGGAAGGTGGGCCAGTCCGTGTACAACACGACCAAGTACTTTACGCCTAGCTCGTACATTGTTGCACCTGAGAACTAGAAGAAATAGAGACACATTGTACACGACGCTTACACGTTCAGTCAGTTTTTTATCATCCACACGTCCAGTCATCCCATTACCCATACGACAACCCCCGTCTATCCCAAGCGATTTGCAAGAAAAAAAATCAGATCTAAAAACGGTTTTTGTCTTTCTAATGCACAAAAAAAGAAGAAAGGGTCGACGTATGTGTCGTGGTGTGTGTTTGCGAAATAATGGGTATGAATGTGTCAAGACAATCATCATTGTCATCATGAATTGGTACGTTTCTATTGACTCCCGTTCAGTAGCAACCTAATTACTGCAAAAGTTTGATATTGGTTTTGCCGTCGTTATATGCCGCAAAGGAAAAAGAGGTGTTTTTAATAAGAGAATGTGAGTGTGAGAGTATGTTGATGAACGGGTAGGATGACAACAAAAAATCTGATATCAGAAAAACGAATGCAATACAAAAACAGAGAGTAAAAAAGTTGGGAAGGGACGAAAAGCGGGGCGCTTAGAGGGCGATACCACGCTTCTCGATATCGGCCTTATAACCTGGGAAGTCATAGTCGATGCCACATTCGACGAGGTCCTTGCGACGCTTGTCCTCACGTTTGAGAAGGTTCTGCAGGCGTTCTTTGGTCTGTTCCTCGGTGCGAGCCCGGTTGAGGGCCTTCGCTGAGCGGCGGTGGTGCTTGTTCTCGGTGGCAGTGGGCGTCAGTTGGGTGCGCTTGGCAAAGACGGTGGGGTTGATCTTCTCCATAGGCAGGTATTTGCACTGCAGCAGGCGGTTGAACAAGAGGTAGTTGTGCATGGTCTCGGCTGCGATCTGGGCCACTTGCTGGTCAGCAAACTTGATCATGGCCTTGTGGCGGGTGTTGCCCGTCTTGTAGGACCGGAACATGCGCACCGCCAGCAGTTTACCAAACTGCTCGAAATACTTGCGCAGCTCCGTCTCTTCAAAGCCCTTGGGCAGGCGCGAGATCAGGACCACACCCGCATCTTCCTATTTTGAAAAAGTGAGTGAGTATAAGCATATCCAAGAATAAAAGAAATCCTGTACTATGCACTTACATTGGAGTAGACCTTGCGCTTGAATTCCTTGCTTTCGGTGGTGTCGTCACCCTCCATGAGCAGACGCTTGATCTCGGCCTGATCGTCCGAATCCAGTTCCTCATCGTCGTCGTCGCTCTCGGAGGCAGACGAATCGTCCTCATCGCTTAGCAACTGAGTCTCCTCCTTCTCTTGCTCTTCCTTGTCCTCTTCTTCTACTTTTTCTTCTTCGTCCTTATCCGACAGCTGCTCCTCCTCGCTCTCAGACTCGACGGGCTCCTGGACCTTCTTCGTCTTCTTGACATTCTTGGCTTTGACGGGTTCAGCCGCGGCCTTGCGCTTCTGGGCAGGGACAGGCTTTTCGTTCTTTTTGTTGGCCTGAGCAGGAGCAGGCTTGGTCTGCTTGGTCTGCTTAGCCGCAGGTGCAGCTGAAGGCGTGTTCTTCTTTGTGGCGGTTTGCTTCTTGGCCATGGCGCGACAGATTCAAGCAGGAGTACAAAGGAAAAAAAAAAAAAAAAAAAGGACGAGGAAATTTAGAATTTTGAGTGGCTGAATTCATAATTGAAGAGTAAAAACCCGGATCGTCATTTACAGGGCCAACGGTGTTTCTTTTTCATAAAATACAGTAAAAAAAGAGAATTTAATACCTATCCATTCATGCCTCGGCCTTACAGCGAAGTATGGAAGTACTTTAACGTGCTGGATGGAGGCAACGGTCGACAGCGCAAGACGAGCTGCAAATACTGCGGCCGCCAACAGACCTGCGGCGTCACCCGTTTGCAAGATCACCTCATTCGACGATGCACACAGATCCCTGCCTCGCTGAAGCAGCTTCTCCGCTCGCGTCAGGAAGACACCGTCTTGAAGCGCAAGCGCCGCCTCGAAGAGAGATCCAACGGACGAACCGAGCGGCACCTGCCGACGCCGGTGCTGCCACCTCCTGCCACGAGCACGCCATCCAGCGAAGACCCGGCGTACGATGGTATGAATCGGGCACTGCGCAGTCTCGCCGAGCGTGCGATCCCCAACGCAACGCCGCTCGCACCTGCGCCTGCCCAGACGACGCCACCCCACCCAGTCGGCTCGGTGTCGCAGCGGACGCAGAGCATGCTGGACTGGCACCTGGCACGGGCCTTGTTCTCGGCCAACATGTCTCTCAAAGCGGTGGAAGACCCTCATATGGCTGAGTTCCTTCGTCTCATGCGCCCAGGCTACGTCGTCCCACGCGCACATCGTCTGCAGCAATACCTCTTGAAGGAGCAGCATTGGGACCTGATACCGGACGCTTCTTCTTCTGCCGATGATCTGCCCTCGCCTCCTCCTCCGCCTGCACCTGCCTCGGCTCCTTCGCTTCCTCTTCCTCCCCCGCCCGCCCACCATCATCATCCTATGCATCATCAACCGCCCTTTGGCCTGATCCGCCCTTCGTCACCTCAGCGCGCCACTTCATCCCAAACCCAAACAGCAACGCCCTCGTCTTCTTCTTCTTCTTCCTCTTCGACTGCTGCTGCTGCCGTCGCCACCGCAGCCTCTACCTCCACCTCTATCTCCACCACACCTGCTACTGCTACCGCATCCCAGTCGCAATCCAACCATGGCACTACCTTCTCATCCACCCACCCACCTCCTCCTCCTGCTCCTGCTGCTCCTACTTCTTCCTCTTCTTCTTCTGCTTCAGGTTCCCCGCTCCCCAGGGTCCATTTACCCAATCCTGCCGAGGCGAATAGCACCGCCAACACCCAACACCCAAACACGGGGAGCAGTGCAACAAACCCCAATACCAACACCGCGCATATGACGAATGGGAATAGTAGAAGCAGTAAGGCATGCATTGATGGTAGTTTATAAGTAAATTATAACTAGCCTATGGGAATTCCTTTCCGAAACAAGTTCTTATGGACACATTTTATTTTTCCTGCATACCTAAGCGGCCGAAGCCGGGGTCGTCGATACACGCGCACGGCGCGTTGGCCACTGCCTCGTCTGGGCTAATTAATTCTTTACCCAGTTCCAGAATGATCTACATGCCCTTACTGGTGGGAAATGGGGCAGATATTTTGATGCAGTGGCACGTCTCATTGGAGGGGACGCTGTCGACGGTGGTCCCGGCCACCGACCGCTCAGCTTAGGGGGGCACACATGTGGGGAAGAAGGATGAGAGGTGAGCAAGCGGAGAGGATGAACAGATGTAAAACTGAAAAAGATAGGGATGGTGAGATAAAAAAGGGCAAGCCAAGTAGACATCGGAAGAGGGTTATTGATGTATAAGAATATAAGACCTTGCACTCTTGACGCGACAACTGACTATCATGGCATTTTTCGCGTTTCAAAGGGAATTATTGGCTTGCGTTGCTAATGTTATGCAATCCACGTTTACCGACAAGAAAAAGAGTCCTTATGAAAAAGGTATTGATGACATATGTGTTATTGTATGTAGTAGTGTCAGTTATAATATCAAGGGCCTTATCTGCCTTCTTTATATCTGGCTAAGTGACACTCGCAAATGCACGAGTAGAAACTTATACAATTTTGACGCTAACGTCAGTCGAAGGCAGACTGCTAGCGAGCAAGATACCGGTTGTGTATTGATCCGAAAAAGAAACAGAGATAGTGCAGTATATGATCTGATAGCAGGACGACGGAAACTTTGGTGACGCCTGCGTAGCGTGCGGGATTTAGAGTACGTTATAGGACAAGGTGGCGACAAGGTTACTTGTTTATTTAGATAGAAGCGATAAAGCATATCAAAGCAGCTGAAGTGACTTTGTTGCTGTGATGGTCTATTTGTTTGCGTGCCATGTTTCATATCATTTTAGCATGATGCCGTGCTAAAGTACCAGCAGGTTGCCCAGAAAAGCCTCTCCCAAGCGAAGAAGAACTTTCTTTTGTTCTTGTTTCTTCTACTACTATTGCATTCGGTTACAATTTGTCATGAGTACCTCTTCTCTTTCTCTTTCTCTTTCTCTCTTTCTCTCTTTCTCTCAAACAAGGAGCTCTGTCTTTCCTTGATAGACATTAGCCGCTGCGACGCCAAACTTTTAAATAAAGTCCTGTAAACTAAGTCCACAGGAAATTCACAAGCGTTGCTGCGAGTGCTCGAAGTGTTATAGACGCAGCCCTATGGATGTTCACGGCAGCCGTAATCAAAGGTAAGTGCAAGGAACGATCTGATATGGGTCAGCCGTCACTTATAAAGCAGCCTTGACTCGTAAGCACCCTCGTGGGTTCTGGTCCCTGACTTGTATCCTGGATTCAGGATGGGCTGGCAAGGGAGGGAGGGAGGGAGGAAACGGTCCGAATAGGTATTTCAGGGCACGGGTATGGTGATAGATATCAGAGCCTTATGAAATATGTACAGTATGTACAGCATCTATCACTATTCTGATCTGTGTTTGAACAAAAAAGATGTGCTTCTCGTGGTGATTTATTTGTGATTCCCTTCCCTGTGCCCCCCCCCCCTATTATGCATGAAAAAAACCACAACCAAAAGCAGAAAGTGTGAACGGACATAGGGCACTGTAAAAACAGAATAAAAAAAAAGGGAAAAAGTGGGGGGTGGGTCTTGACGAAGTTTCCTTCAATCCGATTCCAGCATGCAGCCGAGTGCGTACGAGGACCTTATTTACCAGCAACGGCCCAACGGCTATGACACGGACGAAGACGAGGATGAGGAGGATGAGGAGGATGAGGAAGAGCGAGAGCGGCAAGGAGAGCAAGAGCAAGATGAGCTGCCAGCGCTGCTGCGGCTTGAATTGCGAGGCACTCGGATCGACCTGGATCGCGATACGCTGGTGAGTTTACCCGAAAGCCTGCTGCTGGCCATGTTTCCCAACGGGCTCGTCCTGAGCGGCGACACCCACGCGGTCGATTTCGACCCGCGCTATCTCGAGCACGTCTTGCAGGCGTACCGACGGGCGCTGACCCAGCACCACCCGGTCAACCACCCGCTCCTGGCCAGCCGCCAACCCATCATCATCCTCCGCGAGGACCTCGAGTACTTTTGCGTCCAGGCCCCGCCCCTCAAGACAAAGAACGTCTGCGACGCTGCCCGCCTCAAACTGGCGTGCGGCAACTGGCTCCGATCCCAGGACACGATCTTTTGTGCGCTCGAACGCAACATCCAAAAGGAGAACAACGCGGCCGAGCAGCATCTGATTGATATGCTCTGTGAGGCAGGCTTTGGCAGGCGCGATCGATGGGGCCACCGCGCCCTGGAGCCGCTGAAAACCTGTGTCATGAGCGTCTCCCTCGTCTTGCTCGACATGGCCGAGGAGCGCTTGCCCACCGCCCAAAAGCTGCTCCTCTTTTGGCGCAAACCCGCTGTAAGTCCTAAGCCATGTGCAACCCCTTTTCTGTCTTTTCTCTCTCTCTCTCTCTTTTTTTCTTCATCCTTTATTGATGTCACATCTCTCCATGCATACACATCGATAGAGAAAATGCTGGTGGGACAGCACCACGCTGCGGATCCAGGACACGCCCGTGAGGGTGTGGGCACGACGCACATGGACCCTCGAACTGGCGCTTGTTTAGTTTTTTTTTTCTTTTTTTTTATTACTATTTTACACATACACGAGTTTTGAAAGAGAAAAGGGAACGTATCGTCCTGATTACGTCTGATCGACATCCATGCCTTCTTGTTCTGCTTGCTGGGCAGCCACTTCTGCCTCCATCGAGGCCACCTGCTCCTGGCTGAGCTTGTATACGATTTTGCCAAACTCCTCCACATCCTGCATCTCTTCGCTTCCGGAATGGTCGTCCACCTGAAAAGATTAAAGAAACACCCCATCTGTGTGTTAGCGGACCATCCATTGATATAAGGGTTTGAGCTGAACTTACGCTTCGTTGGGTCGGGTACGTTTCGTTAGGACGCAAGCAGAGCTTGGTCGGCCGCTGCAGAAGCTTGTCAAACACGGGTTTGAGCTCGTAACAATTTTCAAAGAGCTTCTTGTTGCCAAAGATGTAGAGACCCAGACGGGCACGCGACATGGCCACCACCAGTCGCCGGACATCGCGGATGTGGCCGACCGCTTTCGTGCGCACCAAGGACAGGATTACGTCTAAAAGAGGGGTTTCGTGCCGGTGGGGGGGGGGGGAGGGGTGAAAGGTCTTTTAGCACGACGCGACACACACACACACACATAAAAATAAAACTCTTGTCTGTCTGTACTTACAGTCATTTTGCTGGCCTTGATACTGGTCGACGGTGGTGATCACCGCCGGTTTGCCAAAGTAGGGGTTCCACGCGCAGCGGCGTTCGAGCACGTCGTTGAGCAGCGCGCGCTGGCCATTGTACGTGGTCAGGATCGAGATGTGCTTGGCGGGGATACCGGTGAGGCGCATGTACTGGTACAGCGCAATCGCATACTCGGCCTCGCCGACGTTTTGATAAAAGAACGGGACGGGCTCGGTCTCGCCCTTGCCCTGGTAGGCCTCGACATCAATAAGCTGGTAGTCGTAGGTCAGGCCGGGGTTGGCCTGCTTGAACAGATCGGCGTCGACGACAGGCAGGTGGCCAAGGCCCTTGTATTGCCAGGCATAGAGGTCGGCGAGGGAGGGGCGGGCGCGGCCCTGGCGGTCGAGCTGGAGCACCGGTGTGCCGAGGCGGACGAAGCGCGTAAACAGGCTCTGCTCCATGTTGCCGTACTGCTGGAACGCGGCGTTCTTGACGACGGGCGGCAGCTGGTGGTGATCGCCCACGAGGACAACGCGTTTCAGTCGATTCTCGTTTTGCAGGACGAGCGGGATAAACGTCTCGACCTCGAGGATCTGAGCTGCCTCTTCCATGACGACGTTATCGTAGCGAAAGCCGAGCTCGACGAGCTCGCGTCGCTTGAGCGCGGCGTGCGTGCATGTCATGGCGATGATCTTGGCCTCCTTGGTGACGAGGTAGTTGGCTCGGTCCGACCCATGTCGCAGGAGTTCAAAGGCGCGGATCTCCTCGAGCTCGGTAAAGATCTTTTCAAGGTGGCGGAAGCATCCCCGCGCGGCCTCGCGTGCGGCCTCGGGCGTCATGTCCTCCGTGAACACGGGCGCGGGCGCGTCACTGAAATAGTGGGTGAAGGGGAACGCGGTGCGGATGGCCGCCGCATCCTCCTGTTGCTGGGCTTGGGCATAGTAGGGCTCCCACAAGGTAAGGATGTAGTACTGATAAAAGTAGCTGGCGGTCTCGCACGTCGCGCCGTGGTCGCCTGGGATGCCGAGCGACGCCGCGAGCCGTGTGACGTTCTGCAGGAGCTCGAGGCGGCGTTCGAGAAACGAGGAGACCCGACCGTACTTGCTAAAGCTGAGCTCTGTGTCGAGTTCTTCCTGGCCGTGGCCGAGACGCACCAAATGGCGCGGGTCGATATCTATAGCGTAGGTGGATTAGGCTTGGCAGGCTTGGCATAATGTCTCATCTCCTTACCCAGGGACATGATTTTCTCGAATATCTGATTGAGCGCTTGATTGCTGTGCGTGACAATGAGCGTGTGCTGGTTGGGGTTATTGTGATAAAGGTTGGCAATGATCTGGACCGTGACGTCGGTCTTGCCTGTGCCTGGCGGACCGACCACCATGGTCAGACCGTGGTTAATGCCCGAATGGATTGCCTCCACTATAAGAGACACACAATGAGAAAGGAAATGAGAACTTGAAAAAAAGAAACATTAAACATTGACAGATAGACATACCTTGTACGGGCGTGAAGCGCACGGAATTCTTCTTGGGAATATCTTGCGGGTAAGGGCCCATGTTGGGCACCTTGTAGGTCGATACCACCAGCTGCTCTTCTGCCGGAGGTGCAGCCTTTTTAGACTTCTTTTTCTTGACCGGTTCCTCGCTTTGGAACTGGATCACGTAGGGTGGGTTGATGGGTGCGTCCGGATCGGCTCGAACCGTCTATCATCAGTTCAGACATTGCACACACACACACAGACCACAAGCATATCGCCTGTACATTACCTTTCCTGGAAAAGAGCTCTGCACGTGCTCCCAATTCAGAAATGTGTCGCGGAAGTTAAGTTCTCGTAAGCGATTGGGCATGGCGCGGTAGTGAGCGCTGTTCGGATCACCGTAGCCCAAAAAGACTTTGTGGAGCCAGTCAGGGACGACGACGTCGCTCTGCATCAGGTCCCGGATGGTTTCCAAGACGGCCTTGAAGTTGTTTTCCTGGGGCTTGCGGCGCACGAGCACGTTGAACGTGTCATGGACGTCCTCCTGGGCGTGGTGGTGGAGGCGATCCATATCGGCCTTGTACTGGCTCGGGTCGAGCAGGACGCGCAGGGTGCGGCGGTCGCCCGTCCAGCGCTGCTGGCGGTCTTCGACGGTGGGTTTGTTGACCTCATCGATGGGGCGGCCATCCTCGCCGAGAACGTCGAGGACTTCGCAGCCGCGGACGTACTTGATGCCATAGTGGGCGCGGAAATCCTCGCCTTCCTGGTAAGGGTTGACTGTGTTTTCGTTGGCTTGGAGGGTGACGAGAAAGAGGACGTCGTGGCGGCGAAGGCTGTCCCATTCGCGCTTGATGGTGTCGGTGTAGCGCGCGAGGTAGGTGATATCGGCCTTGACGTGGGCGGGTTGGGTCTGGCCCAGCTCGGGCGCAGCCACGTCGACGACCGAGACGTGCTCGATGGGCAGACCCATGCGGGCCCAGCCCGCAAATTCGGTGGTCATGTCCGGGTAAGTAAGACGGGGCGCGAGGCGCTTGATGACATCCTCCAAGTCCTGGCGGATCTCGTAGCTGCTCTCGAGGCGGAACAAGGTCAGGTTGCGCAAGAGATAGTCGTGCAGCGTCAGGAACTGGAGGTTCAGCTTGGGCAGCGCCAGTGGGCGGTCGCCGGTGTAGAATTGAGATTGAATGAGGGTGTCGCTAAAGAGGGTTTCCTATACAGTGCAGTCAATAAGGGATCAGTCCAAGACGTGCGCTGTTTAATTTGTTTTAGCGCCGGGCGTACCTCATTCGGATAGAGCGGCGTCGCATTGACTTTCTCGACCTGACTAGGACGCTTTTCGTACTTGGCAATGAGGCATTCGAGCAAGTACTGCTTGGTATCCAGGCCAACATCGACGATGGGCTGGCTCCGGATGCTCACCGCGTCAGCGAGACGCGCGAGGTGCGCGGTGTCGACCGGCTCCAAGTGCCAGAGCAGGTCGGCGCGGGACTCGATGGAGCCGAGGTTGGCGAGCGGAAGCTCGGGAACGACGTCTTTGAAGTGCTTAAAAGCAGTGTGCTGGAGATGGATGAGCTGCGCGCAGTGGGCCTCGGTCATCTCGAGGTCGGTGAGGGCCAGACCGGTCTGGTCATTGATCTCGAACTTGGCGTAGAAGGCCAGGCGGTCGCAGAGCTGCTGGAGGAGCGTGGTATCAGCGCGGGCCATGCAGGGCGCCAGACGGCTGCAGACGACGACCTGGTGATCGTCGAGGAGGGTGTTGACATAGCGTCGTGTCGGCAGCTGGGTCTCGAGGTCGATCAGCAATTCAACGACGCGTTCACAGTACAGAAGCGTGGGCTCATCGACTGGCAAAAAAAGAGAGAATGGGTTGATTTGCGTGAGCAGACGAAGAAGAAGAAGAAAAAAGAAAGCATGCCCAGGATGGGAACGTACGTTGGCCCTCCGCCGGGAGTGTGTACAAGAGCTCGATGAAGTTTTGGATAAAGACGCTGAGCCATGTGCTGTCGAAATCGAGCGCGGCCTTGTCCTCTGCCCCGTCATAGTTTGCCTTGGCCTTGTTCCAGAGTTTGCGGAGAGGCATGTACTCGCTCAGGAGGGCTTCCCGTCGCGAGGTGCCAATGGTGTTCCACAGCGTGATGGGAGTGATTCTAGGATAAAACGTGGTGAGTGATTGCGTATCCAGTGAAATGGCACGTCTGAGGATGGACAAGCAGCGTACTTGAGACACTCTTTACGGACGAGTGTGTTTTCGAGACTCTGGAAGCAGTGAATGATGAAAACGACGAGGTGGCGGCGCTGAATGAGCGTGAGTCGATCGGCATCGGGTGGCACAAGCAGGTGAAGCACGCGCTGGAACAACGCGGCAAACTTGACAGGCTCGTCTAAAAAGAGATCTACCCAGGAATGAGTCTCGTTATACAAAGACGCGTCAAAAGAGAGAAAAAAAAAAGCCCTACCCCAAGGAGAGACGCGCTGACGAAACTTCTCGTTTACCATTAAGCAGATGCTTAAGACGTGGTTCAGGTTGGCCTTCTCCGCGTCAAAGTGTGGCCAAAGATACTGCAGACGACATACAAATATGAGCATGATGACGTGACAAAGGAGATCTGCCTGCCTACTTTTTCGAGGTATTGATTGTACTCGAGGAGCATGATCTTCTGGGGGCTGTACCGGGTGGGTTCGAGTTCTTGGGTGACAATCGTGTCGACAACGGCAGGCTTCCATTTTATAGATTGGCCAAAGTGCTTTTGTGCGATCTGCGAGATGGCGTCTGTCTGGATATCGTCCAGCGTCAGATTCCGCAGACGTTGGGTAGATTCGCCAGGCGCGGCATGCAACGGGAGGGTTGTCTTTTCAAACATAAAGGAAAAGCCAAGGTGGGATTGGGGCGATTAAAGTCACAAACCTGTATATTTCACGACAACACCGCTCTTTCTCTCTTTCTCCAGTTGCCGTACTTTTGCAGTTTTTCCTCTTGCTTTTTCACTCGTCTTTCTCTTTTACCGTTTTATACTCTTCTGTTTCTCACTCTCGTACACTTACACAATGAGTGAGTCGCAGTTCCAGACCAATATTCCTCTTCCACCACAATCACAATCACAACCACACCTTCAGCAAGTACAGCCGCAACCATCGTCACAAATACCACAAGTGGCAGCACAACAACAGCAACAGCAACAGCAACAACAGCAGCAGCAACAACAACAACAACAACAACAGGCACAGACACAACATGCTCAAGTACGCGAACCTGGCACTGGACCCGGACGGCGGAAAGCTGTGCGAAAGGGCATGTTTGCCAAAGACTGTGCGTATGCGTCTCTTTTGTATGCTCTTCCTTTGCCCATTCACTAACATCTATTTCGTCGAAAGTAAAACTGCTCATGTACGGTTTTGGAGACGTGCCCAATCCAGCCGCAGACTCCATCGCCGTCATGGATGACCTAGTCATCAACTACATTACGGACATGGTAAATAAGCAATGACTGAGACAGAATCCAAAAACCTGCTGTACTGACCGTGGAAAAAAAAACAAAACGAAACAACAACAAAAAACAGTGCCTTGAAGCATCCAAAGTGTCAGATAGCCGTGGCAAGGTCCGAATTGACGATTTCAAGTACATTCTGCGCAAGGACAAGAAAAAGATCGGCCGTATTGAGGAGTTGTTGTACATGAGCGAAGATATTCGACGCGCCAAGCAGCTCTTTGACGAGAAGGAAATGGACCCTGCCGATGAAGCCGGGTGATGGACCTGGCGTACCGCCGCCCAAAGTGTGTATATAATATCTACATATACTGCATGTACTGTATACGGTCCAGTATGATTCTATGACGACGACGACGTTTTATTGTCCTTGTCCTTGATTTCCTTCTCTTCGTCATGATTTCCTTTCTCGTCTTCCCGTTCCCCTTCCTTTGCCTTTGCATCCTCGTCCCCGTCCCCGTCCTCGTCTACTTTCTCCAGGCGTTTTTCTATCGATACGACCCGTTCGCCGCATCGCAGGCAAGGCCACTCGTCGCCAAAGACGGAGAGTTTGCTTTGAATACAGTAATAGCAGTAAATGTGACCGCAGTTGGTCTGGTACGGATTGTGCACAGTGAAATCGAGGACTTGCATCTGATCGGTCTCGGTAGAGGCGGAGTCGTGGCAGACCGCGCATTGGTTTCGAGGGAGCTGGTCGTAGCCTTTGGAGGAGACGAGGTATGATTTGGGGAGAAGCATCCGGGTCAGCTTGAGCTTGAGCTTCTCAACATTGATCAGCGGCACCAAAAAGAGCAGGAATTCTGTAAAGGCGTGCCACACCATCTGTCGGTTCAAAAATTCAAAGCTGACTTGGCGGTTCTGTGACTTTTGAGCATACACGAGGCGCATGCCCAGTACGCGATCGATCAATGTGCGGAACCTGCCGCATGGAAATGAGACTGCATGAGCAACTTATTCACTCCTTGTCCTTCTGCTTTTTCCCTTTGTCCCTTTCCCGTTTTACCTTCCGTTGGCCAAGAAGACCAGGAAATTGATCAGTGTGAAGGCTTTCCAGTATTTCTCGCCCGCTTGAAGGACGCGGTACACTTTGTTTCGTACTTCCGACTGTCGCAAAGATCCAAAGTATGAGTGACCCATGTCTGCCTGACGCATCTGAGGTTACCTCGTCTAATTCACCCCACCCTTGCTCGGTGATGTATCGGTTGGCGCGCGTCCAAACATACTGGCCACCCACCGTGAAAAGACCGTAGAGGATCTTTTGTGTCTTGGAAAGAGGAGCGTCCTTTGCAATGGATTCCACTAACCTTTTAATTGAGAAAAAAGGGCGTACCTTATACAGCTCAAAGGCAATAAAAAAAAACAGACTTACGAGCCCCACGGTGCTTCCACTCGTTGCGGTATTTCAGGTTTTGAAGCTGAGCGCCGTAAGTAGCGCCTGAGTCATAGACGGAAAACTTGAAAAGAACCAGGTTGAGGAGAGCGAGCAGCTCAGGCTCAAACCGTTCTCGTATCGTCGGTTGGAAGAGCGACAGAGACGACCAGAGCTGTTCCTTTAGAATGTCAAAGAGCTCCATGTCGAGAATGTCGGAATCGAGCTGGCTGACTCGCATAACTCGTAAGGGAAGAGCCCTCACCGTGGCCATCGACCTTCGCACCTTCCGAAGCATCGGCTGAAGCTCTTTCCACTGCGCTGTCCATTCCGGCTCAGGTACTTGGGAAGGCGTTCGTGGCATGACTTGTAAGAGTAATAGTTATCCGACTAATTATAGTAATAAAGAATAACGACGACCACCAAGTAATCTAATATGGTGATGTGCTTCCTATGCTTAACCCCGCACTCTCCAGATGAGTCAGCGGCATCCCAATTCCTTTTCGGGATGTGGTATCATTGTGAAAAAGAAAAAGAAAAGCAAAAGAAAGCCAAGCAAGAATATTAAATATATACACAGTCTATCTCTGTTGCTCTCCTAGCTACATAGCTAAGAGCGTATCACCCTTTATATATACTGTAGAAAGATATACATTGTAAAATCCATACCAGTCAGTTCTGTTCAGTATGGCCGTCAAACCCACAGCAATCGATGCTCTCCAGGACATATCGACCTTCGTTCTGGGAGTCGGCCCATAGTTGAATCCCAAGGAGCAATTGAATATCGCAACGCGGTCCATCGAAATGCATGCAGAAAGCTACTGTATTTTTTTATCAGTTCAGCCATGGAATTGCCCAGTTCATGGATCCATTTTGGGGGTGGCTTGGCAGATTTGGCCCAGGGTAGTCAAAGCTGGGGGGGACGCGGGAGAGTGAATCGAAGGCAACAAACACAGCCTTTTTCTGCACACAACCCCCCCGCTCTCTCTCTTCGCAAACGCAACGTCTTATAAAATGGGTCTTTCCGACATGTTTTCGAGCATCTTCCCCACCGTCTTTGCCGAGGAAGAAGAACAACCGGAGGAGGTTGTCGAGGTTGTCGAGGAGGTAGAGGAGCAGCCCGCCGAGGAAGAAGAGGAAGAGGAAGAGGAAGTCGAGGATCCCAAGGAAGCCATCATGGAAGGTAATTAAGTCTACTCTAGTCTAGCCGTTCACGCTGCCTTTTTTTGCGCGTGCAAACACTTGAATCGACTCGACCTGACCTGACCTGACCTGATTTGACCTGATTTGACGTGTCAACAGAATGCGAGAAGCACTGTCCTGACCTCAAGAAGCACCTCGATGAGTGCAACGAACGCGTCGAGAATGGCTCGCACGAAAACTGTACGTCCCCACGCGCTTCCCTTTAGCAGCCGTACTTAATCATTCCCATCTCTGGTTTTGTTTTAGGCATTGAGGAGTTCTTCCACTACATGCATTGCGCAGACGAATGTGTAAGTTGACCATCCAAAGTATCGTTTCTTTCGACTCACCGCATCACGCCTTCTATGTTCTTCTCTCTCTGCTGTCTATCTTGGTGCATCGTAGGCTGCTCCCAAGATCTTTGCTGCCACCCAATAAAGTGTCTTTCTAGAATTATGTACTCTTTATTTCCAAAAGCCGGCTGCATATATCCCAATGCCTAAAAGACAGAACCTGCCGCCAGTCGAACGAACTCTTGTCAGCAAAGTGAATACGAATGATGCTATCGTGTACATTATCTAAATATGTGGGGCCCGACATTTTTCAAGGGCGGTCTCTGCGTAGTCTACACAAGCTGCTGGCGCGTTTATTCAAGCTCGTAATGACGATATAAAGCATAAGGTGGCATGGATGCAAGCCCATCATACCTTCCGCCTGTCTAGGCAAATCTAAACAAAGGAGGAAAGGCCAAGTCATGCGAAAAACAACAATATGAAGAATAACCTTCCTCTCCATTTCGCACAAACGACAATACTGCAAAGAAACACAGAGTGGTAGCATGGAAATGAGGAAAGGCCCCTCATTGGCTGAAACGAACAAGACGAATGGAATTTGGATGATTCTTTACGAGATATGCTACGAACTTACGAAGGAAACCTCGAAGCATTTCTGTTATGCTGATATTTTTATTGTTGCTGCGGTGGCTGTGGAGTGGGCCGTGGTCGTGATCGTGGTCGTGGTCGTGGTCGTGGAGGTGGCCTGGTCAAAACCGGAGGTCGACCGCGACGCGAGGCCATAGAAGGCGCATAGACGAGCAAAGTGGCCGAGTCTGTTGCGGAGTCCGTTCACAAGAAGATCAAGGTGACTGGGTCTTCAGCAGCTGCTGTTCAATCTCGCCAAAGTGTTGATCGTTCTTCTTTTGCAGTACGCGTGCAGTTGTCTTTTCGAATCCAGTCATCGCGTAGTACTCTGCGCTGCTCATCTTCCGGATCTCATGGCTCTCCTGCCCCCGCCCCCCCCCACAACACCCTTGCTTTCTGTAGACATCTCCTTCAGCCCTGTTCAACACCGCAAAGGTCAAAGACATGCTGCAATTTGGCCTTGTCAAAGTCCTTTGCTTCCAAGTCAGACAGCTCTTGCTGAGCGCATCATCTTGCCAAGATTGGGTCAATGGCATAGCCGTCTGTCTGTCCCTAGAGGCCGTGGTGAAGAGGCGTGGCTGCGCTGTGCCTTCTTACCAGCGATGATGTCGTTCACTTTGACGCTCAAGTAGTTGAATACCGCATTGAACAGGCGTAGATAGTTCGCCGCGAGAACGAGAACTCGCTGGAGCGATGCCTCCTTGTCTGTGCAGCGTTTCGCGAAGACGCCGCCCCAACTGATCAAAGCAGACAGATCTTGGCCGTCCAAGGACGCGTAGCGCTTCTGGATTGACATATGTGGCATTGCATTTCGGGCATGAAGTAATCACGCAGGACAGCGGATTCACTACACTGGCGGATATTATCCAGAAAAGTTCTTGTATTCATTCGCGGGGAGGAGGGAGGCGTCTCCCAGGCAGTGAGCCACGATGGTACCTTGGTTCTCGGCATTGACGGCATCCTGGATGCGTCTGCTTAGCTGATTACGGTATTGCCTGCCGAAGCTAGCATACTCCTGGGGGTCGAGATTCCCTGAGGGCCGCACACGCTTGTGCTGTCGTCGCTCCAACTAGCGGTTGTTCAGCTTTGGCCTACCTTGGGCTGGTTAGCACCTCCATTCGGCGTACAGCTCTGGGTGATAAGACAGACTTCCGAGGGTGATGGGCCGGTGAGGTGTCAGGGAAGATTGATAACAGTGAAATACTGTGAGAGTTGAATAAGGGGATTTTTATTATTGACACCTCGTTCTTCTATATTTATTTTCTAAAATACAATCACACATAAAAGTCCCCATTATGATGAGTCACCAACCTTATCTCAGCATCTATTGGTTGGATACCACATCAACCCTCCCTCCTCCAGGCTCTTGGCCGTTTAGAAGAAGTGTATATGTTCAATATTTGATACGTTTGTTATATTTCTGTCTTAGTGATGCACGAGTTGATTGTCCGCGTTTTCGTTTTTGAGGTCCGCTGTTATGCGGGGATGGTTGGTTGATGCGTTCCCAGTTTTCATGGATTCCCATGTATCGTCCTTAGGACTATAACCTTTCCATCGGATTTTGTACAGGATTTCACCATCCAGGTCAGCGTTGTGTGCAATGATGCGCTCAACTTCAAATGCTTGTTCGGTCGAGACAAATTTCATCTTGCGAGATTAATTTCAGCTGCGATGGTGGTATGTCGTTAGGCAATAGGTCTCCAGTTTCATCCTTGAGGATGTAGGAATCTCCTTTTGTTTTGCGTATGACAAAGAATGGCCCTTCATATTCTGGGTGCAGTTTGTTCTTCTTTTGTAACACGCGTTTCATGACGTAACTGTCTGAAGGAAATTCAATCAGTTTGTGACTCTCGTCAAAACGGCTTTTTTGCTTCTT